>BPLS01024964.1:0-18228 GCA_019656275.1 Rhododendron kiyosumense | reverse complement strand
GGGCTTTGACGCCACAACTGCTAGCTATGTGGAGCAGATGCCAGCAATCCAGGATCAAATTTGGGCTTCCAGCTGGGAGGCCTGCTTGACCAAGGTAGGTGTTGCTGATGACTCGCCCTTCTGGCAAGACAATGATTTGCCGAGCAAACAAGTTCAGATTGAGGATGAACCCCAGGGGAACCCAGATGATGACATCGATCAACAGATCGAAGAATTTGCTGGAGCTGAAGAGGATACACCTGCTGCGGTGGAATCATCTGCCCGGGAATCAATCAACGACCCTGCTCTTGAGGAAGGAGATACCGGTGGTGATGGTAATCCAACTGAAACTGTTCCTGAAGCTGCTGGCCAACTCACTCCTGAGGTCCAAGAGTTGGACTAAGCACGCTACCTCTATAGGAAAACTTTGCAGGTCCTACGCGACCGTAGATATCTCAGCCCTGCGAGGCACCTGATCATCTTTTCTTGTTTTACTCTTTGTTTGTGTTGGAACAAGTACTTGGCCCTTCGTGGCGTAATTCTGGATTTTATCAGTTTGCTCGGCCATTCGTGGTCACTTCTGTCTCTTAGATATTGCCTATCTGTTCCAATTTCCTTGTGTTTTTCGCCACAAGGTTTTTGCCATGACTACATCTATTCGTATGTGTTTGAGTCTCCAAGTTTTTCATACTTGGATTTTTCTAAGTATTTGACATGTCTCGATATGCCTGACAGAATCAAGTATTTCGTACTTGATGACTTTGCATTTTTACGTATGCAAGCCTTATAAGTGTTTCGTACTTACAGGTATCTCATACCAGACGTTCCTTAAAACCTCTTTAATATAAAGGTTAATCGTAAGTTTCTCGGACTTACAGTATTTCATACTTTTTAGCACAATCATTTACTCAAGTGTTAGTGCCCGAACAGCTTGCATGCGACCCAAGTGTTTTCATACTTGGGGTACATTTGTTTACAAGTTTCTCATACTTTAGCGTTTATTCGTGCGCGGTGCTCAAGCTATCAAGCATAGATCTATATGGCGTTCGTGCCAATCCCATGCTCCCCAATATGAATAATGAAAAGAAAAGTCAGTATTCATATTAAAAAACCAAATATTTCAAAAAGCTGAATATATTGTGAGGATAAGAGTGTCTTTATTCATAGACTGAACTGAAGGGGGCGTTATTCGTACCCCTTACAACTAAAAATAAGAAACAAAAGGGAATTTTAATCGTAATTCCCACATAATCACATAATGCAATAAAATTAAATTCTTTTAAACAAAGAATTTTCTCAGATTATGAGCATTCCATGGCCTCGGAATTGGGACGCCGTCCAGATCAGCCAATCTGTAGGCCCCGATGCCCACAATCTCAGTTACCCGATACGGGCCTTCCCAATTGGCTCCTAGCTTGCCTTCGTTGGCTACCTTGGTGTTGCCGAGCACCTTTCGTAGTACAAGGTCCCCAACACCAAATTCTCGTGGGTGAACATGCTTATTGTAGCTTTTCATCAGCTGTTCCTGATACGAGGCCAAATGGACTAGGGCCCGTTCTCTCCTCTCCTCGGCGAGGTCAAGCTCAATTTCCAGGGCTCTGTCGTTGCCCCCACTTTCAACCAACACAGTCCTGTTGGTTGGAAGTCCAACTTCCAGAGGTATAACTGCCTCTGTACCGTATGCCAACGAATAGGGGGTCTCTCCCGTAGACCTCCTAGGTGTTGTCCTATGAGCCCATAAAACAAGGGGCAATTCATCAGGCCATTTCCCCTTGGCTTTATCCAACCTCTTCTTGATCCCATCAAGAATGGTTTTGTTAGACGCTTCTGCCTGCCCATTACTCTGAGGGTAGGCTGGAGTGGAATAGTAATTTCGAATTCCATATTGGGCACAAAACGCCTTGAATTTCTTCTGAAATTGGGACCCGTTATCTGTGATCAAAGAATAAGGAACCCCAAATCGAGTAATAATACTCTTCCACACGAACTTCTCAACCATGGGTTCGGTGATTTTGGCCAGTGGTTCAGCCTCAATCCATTTGGTGAAATAATCCGTCGCAACTAAAAGGAATTTTCGGTTCCCAGTTGCTTTGTGCAATGGACCCACGATGTCCATTCCCCATTGAGCAAACGGCCAAGGACTTGTCAAAGGCACCAAATCCTCCGCAGGTGTTCGAATCATTGGTGAGAATTTCTGACATTTCTCACAAATCTTAACGTACATCTTTGCATCTTCCTGCATGTGAGGCCACCAGTAGCCTTGGGTAATTGCTCGGTGGGCAATGGATCTTCCCCCAGCATGACTCCCACATGTTCCTTCATGTATTTCGTGAAGAAATCTCTGAACCATCTCGGGGTGCACGCACAACAAATATGGGCCTGTGAAGGATTTTTTGTAGAGCTTCCCTTCTGGGGACAACCAAAACCTTGCTGACTTGGTTTTGACCTTATGCGCCTCCTTTTTGTCAGCGGGGAGTATTTCATCTCGTAAAAACTCCACGATTGGGTCCATCCAACTTGGACCTCGGTTCACTTCCAAAACTAATTCCACGCTTCTGCCAATGCTCGGCTCATTCAGATACTCAACTGCAACTCTTCGCTTGAGTTCAGTTGGAACTGCTGCAGCCAGCCATGCCAATGAATCGGCATGTGCATTTTGTCCGGAGCTTATCTGTTCAATGTGGACCCTCTCGAAGGTGTCTAGCAAATCTTTGGCAGCTTCCACGTATGCCGCCATTTTTTCGTTCCAGGCCTGATACTCGCCGGACAGCTGATTTACCACAAGCTGCGAGTCACAGTGCACCCTAACTCTTTTTGCCTTCAGAGTCTTCGCACTTCTTAATCCTGCTAGGAGTGCCTCGTACTCCGCCACGTTGTTTGACGCGCTGAATCCCAGCCGAACAGACAGTTCTATCATAATTCCTCCAGGAGGAAAAAGAACAATACCAATTCCTGAACCAGTATTACAAGCTGATCCGTCGACGAATAACTTCCATTCCGTGCCATCCTGTTCGGCCGAGACCTTGTCCCTCGTGGACAAGGTTCTACTCCCCTGTCCTTTTTTCGTAGGAGGCAGGGGAGCTACTGTGGGAGAAAACTCTGCCACAAAATCAGCTAACACTTGGCCTTTGATTGCTGTTCGTGGTTGATAATCAATATCATACTGACTCAACTCGACGGACCACGTCGAGATTCTTCCAGAAAAATCTGCCTTTCGTAGCAGTGACTTCAGTGGAAACTCAGTGTACACTACAACCCTATGGCTCTGGAAATAGTGTGGCAGCTTTCTCGTTGCTGTCCTAAGTGCCAGGACAAGTTTTTCTAGGGGCAGATATCTCGTTTCTGCATCTAGCAATGTCTTGCTAACATAGTAAATTGGGATTTGTTCAACTTCCAAATCCCTTAACAGGACTGCACTCACAGCATGCTCAGAAACAGCTAGGTACAAAATCAAGGACTCACCTGGCTGTGGGGTCGACAGAAGTGGTGGCTCGGCCAGATACTTCTTCAGGTCCTGGAAAGCTTGCTCACAGTCTGCTCCCCATTCGAATCCTTCCCTTTTCTTTAACAACTGAAAGAAGGGCCTACACTTGTCACTTGACCTGCTGATAAATCTGTTGAGTGCTGCAGCCATGCCAGTTAGTCTTTGGACCTCCTTCGTGGTCTTGGGATTTTGCAACCTCTGTAAGGCCGCAATTTGATCTGGGTTAGCCTCAATTCCCCTCATTGTCACCAAGTGCCCTAGGAATTTCCCAGAACCAACCCCAAACGCACATTTCGAGGCGTTGAGTTTCAATTTGTATTTCCTCAAAATTTTAAAGACTTCTCTCAAGTCTGAAATATGCCCTCGCTTGTCTCGGCTTTTCACCACCATATCGTCTATGTACACCTCCATAGTTTTCCCGAGCAGCTCCCTAAACATCAGAGTTGCAAGCCTTTGGTACGTCGCCCCTGCATTTCTCAGCCCAAACGGCATGACACTATAGCAGTACAAACCCCGTGGGGTGATAAAAGACGTCTTCTCCTGATCGGGCCCGTACATAGCAATTTGATGGTATCCTCGATACGCATCAAGAAAACTCATTCGCTCGTAGCCAGCTGTTGCATCAACCAACTGGTCTATCCTCGGGAGGGGAAAACTATCTTTGGGGCAAGCTTTGTTCAAATCTGTGAAGTCCACACAGACACGCCATTTTCCGTTCTTCTTCTTCACGACTACGGTGTTGGATAGCCACTCAGGGTAGTGAACCTCGCGTATTGCTTTTGCCTCAAGCAACCGATTAACCTCTTCGACAACAGCATCCACGTGCTGTACGGCAGCCCTACGCTTCTTCTGAATAACTGGTTTATGTTGAGGGTCAACATTCAGATGGTGACAGATTATGTCAGCATCTACACCAGGCATCTCTTCTGGTACCCATGCAAACACATCAACATATTCCTTCAGAAACTGTATTGATTCGGTCTTTTCCTCTGCAGGTAGTGATTCCCCGATCAAAAAATATCTTTCAGGATCAGCCTCGTTGATCTGAATCTTCTCCAAACCTTCGATCACCTTATCAGCCGGGCTTCTTCCGACATCCTCGATAGTCGGTTGATCTGGCACTTCCAGTGTATGAACATGATGGGCCTTTGGGGCCTTCTTAATGATGGAGATCAAACACTGTTGGGCCGCTTTTTGGTTACCCCTGATTGATTCGATCCCATTGGATCCTGGGAATTTCACCATCTGGTGGTAAGTCGAGGAGACTGCCCTCATCTTGTGTAACCAAGTTCTTCCTATAATCGCGTTATAAGAAGAGGGGACGTCTACCACCAGGAAATCCGTCCTTAAAACAACTGAACCTGCCCGAACAGGCAGGGTTACCTTTCCAAGGGGCCACACTGCCCCTGCACCAAACCCGACCAACGGTGTCGTGGACTGTTCCAAATCTGTCTGGGCCAGTCCAAGCTTCTTGAACGCATCGTAGTACATCACCTCTGTACAACTTCCTGAATCCACTAGGATCCTTTCAATGTCATACTCCCCAACTCGTAGGGTTATGACCAAAGCATCATTATGAGGTATCTGGACCTCTCCCAAATCATCATCCGTGAAGGCTATGCTCTCACTGCATACATCACTCTCTCGCCCTCTTTTATTGCCCAATCGCATCACGTGCTGATCGTGCTTAAATTGCCTTTGCAACAGTCTAACCTCATTTCTCGTATAAGGTGCCGCCAACCCATGTATCATATGGATTACTCCCTTAGGATTCTGCTCGTAATCCAATTCCATGGCCTTCTCCTTTTCCTTGGGATCCTCCTGGATAAATTCCTTGAGATAGCCTCGAGAGACCAAATCATTGAGGTGTTTCTTGTACATCTCGCAGTCTTCAGTCATGTGGCCCCAAGCCTTGTGGTAGCTACAGTGCTGATTCGTAGCACGTCTAGCGTCTTTATCTCCACCAAGGCTCGGTGGCCACTTGAAGTACGGCTGATTCTTTATTCGATAAAGAATCCTGTAAATTGGCTCCTTCCAAACAGTGTTGATAGAGAAGAAAGACTTAGGGTCCGGGGCTTGCTTTTCTTTATACGAATCCTTCTTAGCCTGCCCATACTCCTTACGCTCCTTGTATGGCTTGGGCTCAGGCTTGTCCGCCTTCTTTGCTGGTGTCTTGGGCTCTTCGGCAGCCATCCTGCCGTCCTCGCGGAGTATGTCATCCTCCATTCTAGCGTGCTGCTCTATTCGCTCCATCAGTTTGGCCAACGTAGCCACCGGATGTTTATTCAATGAGCGACGCAATTCCCCCCGAACAGGCAAGCCAGTTTTGAAGGTTGCTATGGCATATTCCTCACTGCAACTTTCAATCTCGTTGAAAGTTTCCCAGTACTTCTTTGCATAGTCTCTGATCGGCTCGTTCTCCACCTGCTTCATGGTGGAGAGACTCTCAAAAGTCTTTGGGGCCTTCCGGCTTGTCAAGAACCGAGCAGTGAATTCCTCGGCTAACTGCCTCCATCCTCTTATGGATCGAGGTGCCAGTTTATGAAACCAGCTCAGGGCCACTTTTCCAAGACTCGACGGGAACATTTTGCACAGAATGGCATCATCACCATCGTGCATGAACATGGCCTGTTGGTAATGTTGTATATGAGTTACCGGGTCCGTGTTTGTCTCGTAAAGCACGAAGGCTCCGTGCTTCACTCTGCTCGGCAACCTGGCCTCCTGCAGCCTCCTTGCAAACGGTGAGGCTGCAATGTTACTCAGGGCTTTACGTGCCGCTTCTCGTGCGGACAGTGTCCCTTCCTCTTTTTCAATTGTCTTGTGAGCCACGGCTTTGGCCCAATCAGCATCAGGTCTCTCGTACCTGTCACGGTGATGCTTCCTCGTTTTTTCCTCAGATGAGGAACTTCGTTCTCTGCTCCTTCTTCTTCGTGAAGAAGCCCTTCGCCTGTCTGGCGTGCGGTCTCTGCTTCTGCTTCTCCTTCTTCGTGGGGAAGCTTCATACCGTCTCGTGGTAGGGCTGTTGCTCCTGCCTATTCTTTCTCGTGAACGAGGCTGTTTATGGACTAGTAAAGCCCTCCTGTCTTCTCTAGAACTTCTTCGCGAAAGTCCGGAGTCTTCCGGGTGATCTCGTACCCGCTGCAGCTCTCGTATCTCGTATTCTCGTCTCTTAATCAGACGAGCGCACTCCTCAATTTCTTTCCTCTTTATGTCGAGGATATCTTCACTGTTATGGACACTTTTTGAACGGTCCACCGATGCCTCTCTTCGGTAGGACTTGCTCCTTCTCGTGGAGCCAGTAGCTGCCTTGTCCTCCCTTCCAGCGGGCTTTCTCGGAGCTCCTGGTGGAGACTTATCCCCTCCACCAGTTAACTGGTTCTTTGGATCGAACGGCGTGGTTGGATCTTCTTCCATCATGGTCATGTTTTCACGAACTTGTTCGTTTCCCACAGACGGCGCCAATTGTAGGGGGATGAAAACAATTGGCGTTCTGAACAACACTAATTGGCAGCGGCTGCACGTGCCTCTACACCGGAACCCTAGTTCTTCGTCGGAACCCTAATCTGCAAAACAGACAAGAGGTGAGCGCACTTTTGCCTCTCGTGGCAAAGGCCCTCCGATGCTTAAGTTAGTATCACGTACTGGTCTAAACCCTAATTGTCAGTAGGAAAGCAATAAGAGATGGCCAAATATTGCGTACCTTTTACCTCCAGGCTTACCTCGTATTTATAGGCTCACGGATGCTTGCTGCCCAAGCATCCCTGTTGCCCTAGGATTCCTACTTCGTATAGGAAACCTAGTACCTCATGGATTCTCGTTCCCTTATCTGTATAATAGCTTAACCATTATGGGACTCTCAGCCCTTTTGGGACTCTTTCCCATAATTATCCGAACACCCCAATCACGTTGGGTTTCTTGCCTTGATCCTATATACTCGGGATCTTATCCTTTTATGGAGTATTACCATTCTGGAACATTCTTGCCACGTTACGACTTAGGGCAACGTTTTCCACTGTTCGGCTTGCTATTTACCGAACAGTCCTCCTGGACCAGTGACTTCACATGCAACTGGTCCAAGTTGTTATATCTGGTCAAATGACTTCACATGTCTTTTGACCTTAGCAGCCGAACAGACTGTCTGGACCAGTGGCTTCACATGTCACTGGCTCATCGCACTGCCCGGCAACAACTTATCATGTCTGCCACGTGTCCCTAACACATCACGTGTTCGGCGACTAATCTTACTTGTTCGGGAATACCTCCCTACAATTGCTCCCCAGCCCCATTTGTTCGCCACTGTTCGGGGGCAATGGGTGGGGCTTTTTAGAAACAACAATTCTGGACCATATTCGTCCAGTCCCGGGCAGTCATCACATCTGATACCCTTCAATATTCTTGGCGGCTCTGTCATTATACCGTCTCGGGGTAATAAGTCCACGTGGCGTTTCTCGTACGCCTAGCATTTAATTTTGAACTGACGTTTTTCAAACGTCGTTTAGCGTAATCTCCGCCTTCCGTTACTTTAACTTGTAACGGCGTGGAGAGAGACGTTTCGTCTCCGTCTCCAGCCCTTAAACCTCTGAAAAGGGGTTCATTTGGGTTTACTTTTTCAAATCCTCCTCTCGTCTTTTTCTGCTCAAGCGACCCGAAACGCCATCGCCGCCGCCTGCAACCCCAGACACCGCCGTAGTTTACCTCGTAAGGTTCTTCGTTCCTTCTCAATCATCTGTTTTAGGGATTTACTCGTACCCCCTGTTTTCGTTTCATAGTCCTCTCCATAATTTCAAATGGCGAATGAGGGCAATAGCGGTCCTAAACCAGGAAAATTTAGGAAACTCTGTGAAACCCCGCCAGCCATGGCGGCTTTTAGGAGGGATTATAACATCCCTGACAATGTAGGGCTTGAACTCGCCCCTTTAGATGCAGACAGGGACGGGGGTACATGGGATAGGATGTGCATCCCTATAGCAGCCATTGTCGAGGGGGGGGTTAGATTTCCCCTCGACCCCCTACTTCGCCAGGTCCTGAACTGGTATCGACTCACACCAATGCAAGTCTCTAACAATTTCTTTAGATTAGTAATGGGGATTGTTGCTCTGAATAGAATATTGGGGACCCAACTGGGGATCTGGGACATCCAGTGGTGATATAGCATCGTGCTAAACACCGATTATAATACCTTCTACTTGAAAGTTAGGAAAGCAGAGAAGCGTCTCGTGCTCAACCTACCAGACTCTGCTCGCGATCACGAGATCGATTTTCTGTATGTTACCGGAGCATTTGAGCCAATAGGCGAGGACGGCCAAGTGGTGGGCTTCCACTGCCCCCACATATGGGGCTATCCACGTATGCTCCTTTTTCCATTTTTCTTTGTAGTTTTTGTCTAACTTTCCAATATGGTTTCTGACCTTTACTGTGCTTTTTGCCGTGCAGCTAGCAACGCGAACAAGCGTCCAAGAGCCGTGCCCAGTTACGTCCGAACAGCAGAGATCAACAGGATCTTACAATACAAAGGGGAACCTGGCTCTCCAAATTACGGTAGCGGTCGCGACGCCCACGTGCTATTAGGCTACGTCCCTGCTTACAAGGGCTTCATAGATAGGAGATTAGCTAACCCGAGCACCAGCGGGGCTTCTACATCAACAGCTCCCCAAACTCAAGGTTCGAGGTTGCAGGCCGAGGTCACGCTTGCCGGACAGCCGGATGAGCTGACTATACCCGCAGGTATTCCCACGACTCGTGTGGTGCTTCGCAGATCAAGGAGAAGGCAAGTCGTACCTGATCAACAGGCCGAGCAGATCATCCCCGTTGGCATCACCAGCCAATCATCTTCCTCGGGCTACTCTCGCTCTTCCCCAGAATCAGGTACAATGGCTCGTCAGCCACTTGACCTCAGCTCCCTCCTAACTGTCCCGGCCAGGGGACGCGGTGGTGTCACCAGGGTGGCGTCCACCGGGGCCGCTCCCCCGCGATCTCGTCGCACCAGAGGGGGGTCGACAAGGTCATCCTCAGCAACAGTTGAGACTGACAGTGCCCTTGGTGCTGATGATGCCCATAGGGACAAACGCCCAAGGGCCGAAGACCCTTCGTCATCGGATGTAGCGGCCGACACAGGAGTCAGCCAACCCCGATCACCCCCTCTCCAGGTACTCCCCCAAACATGGGCCCCCACTCTTATAAGGGGTGATCGCCCCGTTCACGTCGGGGACAGTGCCAGCTCCTCAGAGACTGCACTGGCCTTGGCGCAGGCTCTATCCCTGCCCGTTGATATGCAGAAGGAGGCCGCATCCCCTGCAGACAGGCTTGTATCCACTGGTCTTGTCAGTGGAATCAAGGTAAAAGAAGTTCTTCTTTGTAGCAAAAGGCCTTTATTATGATAATGAAGTATTCTCCTAACTCATTTCTCTTATCCGCACAGTTTATTCAAAAAATGATGACACTGGGCCAGAAGTTCAACGACTCCGAGACTGAGAGAGTCAAACTGCTGACGGACAACACAAGGTTGCTCCGAACAATTGCGAGGCTTGAGAGGGAGAGAGACAACGCCAAGTCTGACTACACCGAGGCCAAGAACAATCTCGATACTGCTGAGGAAAACCTCAAGCAGGCTTTGGCTGAAATTGATAACACCAAGAAGGCTGCGTTTGATGCTGGATATGAGAAGGGCTTTGACGCCACAACTGCTAGCTATGTGGAGCAGATGCCAGCAATCCAGGATCAAATTTGGGCTTCCAGCTGGGAGGCCTGCTTGACCAAGGTAGGTGTTGCTGATGACTCGCCCTTCTGGCAAGACAATGATTTGCCGAGCAAACAAGTTCAGATTGAGGATGAACCCCAGGGGAACCCAGATGATGACATCGATCAACAGATCGAAGAATTTGCTGGAGCTGAAGAGGATACACCTGCTGCGGTGGAATCATCTGCCCGGGAATCAATCAACGACCCTGCTCTTGAGGAAGGAGATACCGGTGGTGATGGTAATCCAACTGAAACTGTTCCTGAAGCTGCTGGCCAACTCACTCCTGAGGTCCAAGAGTTGGACTAAGCACGCTACCTCTATAGGAAAACTTTGCAGGTCCTACGCGACCGTAGATATCTCAGCCCTGCGAGGCACCTGATCATCTTTTCTTGTTTTACTCTTTGTTTGTGTTGGAACAAGTACTTGGCCCTTCGTGGCGTAATTCTGGATTTTATCAGTTTGCTCGGCCATTCGTGGTCACTTCTGTCTCTTAGATATTGCCTATCTGTTCCAATTTCCTTGTGTTTTTCGCCACAAGGTTTTTGCCATGACTACATCTATTCGTATGTGTTTGAGTCTCCAAGTTTTTCATACTTGGATTTTTCTAAGTATTTGACATGTCTCGATATGCCTGACAGAATCAAGTATTTCGTACTTGATGACTTTGCATTTTTACGTATGCAAGCCTTATAAGTGTTTCGTACTTACAGGTATCTCATACCAGACGTTCCTTAAAACCTCTTTAATATAAAGGTTAATCGTAAGTTTCTCGGACTTACAGTATTTCATACTTTTTAGCACAATCATTTACTCAAGTGTTAGTGCCCGAACAGCTTGCATGCGACCCAAGTGTTTTCATACTTGGGGTACATTTGTTTACAAGTTTCTCATACTTTAGCGTTTATTCGTGCGCGGTGCTCAAGCTATCAAGCATAGATCTATATGGCGTTCGTGCCAATCCCATGCTCCCCAATATGAATAATGAAAAGAAAAGTCAGTATTCATATTAAAAAACCAAATATTTCAAAAAGCTGAATATATTGTGAGGATAAGAGTGTCTTTATTCATAGACTGAACTGAAGGGGGCGTTATTCGTACCCCTTACAACTAAAAATAAGAAACAAAAGGGAATTTTAATCGTAATTCCCACATAATCACATAATGCAATAAAATTAAATTCTTTTAAACAAAGAATTTTCTCAGATTATGAGCATTCCATGGCCTCGGAATTGGGACGCCGTCCAGATCAGCCAATCTGTAGGCCCCGATGCCCACAATCTCAGTTACCCGATACGGGCCTTCCCAATTGGCTCCTAGCTTGCCTTCGTTGGCTACCTTGGTGTTGCCGAGCACCTTTCGTAGTACAAGGTCCCCAACACCAAATTCTCGTGGGTGAACATGCTTATTGTAGCTTTTCATCAGCTGTTCCTGATACGAGGCCAAATGGACTAGGGCCCGTTCTCTCCTCTCCTCGGCGAGGTCAAGCTCAATTTCCAGGGCTCTGTCGTTGCCCCCACTTTCAACCAACACAGTCCTGTTGGTTGGAAGTCCAACTTCCAGAGGTATAACTGCCTCTGTACCGTATGCCAACGAATAGGGGGTCTCTCCCGTAGACCTCCTAGGTGTTGTCCTATGAGCCCATAAAACAAGGGGCAATTCATCAGGCCATTTCCCCTTGGCTTTATCCAACCTCTTCTTGATCCCATCAAGAATGGTTTTGTTAGACGCTTCTGCCTGCCCATTACTCTGAGGGTAGGCTGGAGTGGAATAGTAATTTCGAATTCCATATTGGGCACAAAACGCCTTGAATTTCTTCTGAAATTGGGACCCGTTATCTGTGATCAAAGAATAAGGAACCCCAAATCGAGTAATAATACTCTTCCACACGAACTTCTCAACCATGGGTTCGGTGATTTTGGCCAGTGGTTCAGCCTCAATCCATTTGGTGAAATAATCCGTCGCAACTAAAAGGAATTTTCGGTTCCCAGTTGCTTTGTGCAATGGACCCACGATGTCCATTCCCCATTGAGCAAACGGCCAAGGACTTGTCAAAGGCACCAAATCCTCCGCAGGTGTTCGAATCATTGGTGAGAATTTCTGACATTTCTCACAAATCTTAACGTACATCTTTGCATCTTCCTGCATGTGAGGCCACCAGTAGCCTTGGGTAATTGCTCGGTGGGCAATGGATCTTCCCCCAGCATGACTCCCACATGTTCCTTCATGTATTTCGTGAAGAAATCTCTGAACCATCTCGGGGTGCACGCACAACAAATATGGGCCTGTGAAGGATTTTTTGTAGAGCTTCCCTTCTGGGGACAACCAAAACCTTGCTGACTTGGTTTTGACCTTATGCGCCTCCTTTTTGTCAGCGGGGAGTATTTCATCTCGTAAAAACTCCACGATTGGGTCCATCCAACTTGGACCTCGGTTCACTTCCAAAACTAATTCCACGCTTCTGCCAATGCTCGGCTCATTCAGATACTCAACTGCAACTCTTCGCTTGAGTTCAGTTGGAACTGCTGCAGCCAGCCATGCCAATGAATCGGCATGTGCATTTTGTCCGGAGCTTATCTGTTCAATGTGGACCCTCTCGAAGGTGTCTAGCAAATCTTTGGCAGCTTCCACGTATGCCGCCATTTTTTCGTTCCAGGCCTGATACTCGCCGGACAGCTGATTTACCACAAGCTGCGAGTCACAGTGCACCCTAACTCTTTTTGCCTTCAGAGTCTTCGCACTTCTTAATCCTGCTAGGAGTGCCTCGTACTCCGCCACGTTGTTTGACGCGCTGAATCCCAGCCGAACAGACAGTTCTATCATAATTCCTCCAGGAGGAAAAAGAACAATACCAATTCCTGAACCAGTATTACAAGCTGATCCGTCGACGAATAACTTCCATTCCGTGCCATCCTGTTCGGCCGAGACCTTGTCCCTCGTGGACAAGGTTCTACTCCCCTGTCCTTTTTTCGTAGGAGGCAGGGGAGCTACTGTGGGAGAAAACTCTGCCACAAAATCAGCTAACACTTGGCCTTTGATTGCTGTTCGTGGTTGATAATCAATATCATACTGACTCAACTCGACGGACCACGTCGAGATTCTTCCAGAAAAATCTGCCTTTCGTAGCAGTGACTTCAGTGGAAACTCAGTGTACACTACAACCCTATGGCTCTGGAAATAGTGTGGCAGCTTTCTCGTTGCTGTCCTAAGTGCCAGGACAAGTTTTTCTAGGGGCAGATATCTCGTTTCTGCATCTAGCAATGTCTTGCTAACATAGTAAATTGGGATTTGTTCAACTTCCAAATCCCTTAACAGGACTGCACTCACAGCATGCTCAGAAACAGCTAGGTACAAAATCAAGGACTCACCTGGCTGTGGGGTCGACAGAAGTGGTGGCTCGGCCAGATACTTCTTCAGGTCCTGGAAAGCTTGCTCACAGTCTGCTCCCCATTCGAATCCTTCCCTTTTCTTTAACAACTGAAAGAAGGGCCTACACTTGTCACTTGACCTGCTGATAAATCTGTTGAGTGCTGCAGCCATGCCAGTTAGTCTTTGGACCTCCTTCGTGGTCTTGGGATTTTGCAACCTCTGTAAGGCCGCAATTTGATCTGGGTTAGCCTCAATTCCCCTCATTGTCACCAAGTGCCCTAGGAATTTCCCAGAACCAACCCCAAACGCACATTTCGAGGCGTTGAGTTTCAATTTGTATTTCCTCAAAATTTTAAAGACTTCTCTCAAGTCTGAAATATGCCCTCGCTTGTCTCGGCTTTTCACCACCATATCGTCTATGTACACCTCCATAGTTTTCCCGAGCAGCTCCCTAAACATCAGAGTTGCAAGCCTTTGGTACGTCGCCCCTGCATTTCTCAGCCCAAACGGCATGACACTATAGCAGTACAAACCCCGTGGGGTGATAAAAGACGTCTTCTCCTGATCGGGCCCGTACATAGCAATTTGATGGTATCCTCGATACGCATCAAGAAAACTCATTCGCTCGTAGCCAGCTGTTGCATCAACCAACTGGTCTATCCTCGGGAGGGGAAAACTATCTTTGGGGCAAGCTTTGTTCAAATCTGTGAAGTCCACACAGACACGCCATTTTCCGTTCTTCTTCTTCACGACTACGGTGTTGGATAGCCACTCAGGGTAGTGAACCTCGCGTATTGCTTTTGCCTCAAGCAACCGATTAACCTCTTCGACAACAGCATCCACGTGCTGTACGGCAGCCCTACGCTTCTTCTGAATAACTGGTTTATGTTGAGGGTCAACATTCAGATGGTGACAGATTATGTCAGCATCTACACCAGGCATCTCTTCTGGTACCCATGCAAACACATCAACATATTCCTTCAGAAACTGTATTGATTCGGTCTTTTCCTCTGCAGGTAGTGATTCCCCGATCAAAAAATATCTTTCAGGATCAGCCTCGTTGATCTGAATCTTCTCCAAACCTTCGATCACCTTATCAGCCGGGCTTCTTCCGACATCCTCGATAGTCGGTTGATCTGGCACTTCCAGTGTATGAACATGATGGGCCTTTGGGGCCTTCTTAATGATGGAGATCAAACACTGTTGGGCCGCTTTTTGGTTACCCCTGATTGATTCGATCCCATTGGATCCTGGGAATTTCACCATCTGGTGGTAAGTCGAGGAGACTGCCCTCATCTTGTGTAACCAAGTTCTTCCTATAATCGCGTTATAAGAAGAGGGGACGTCTACCACCAGGAAATCCGTCCTTAAAACAACTGAACCTGCCCGAACAGGCAGGGTTACCTTTCCAAGGGGCCACACTGCCCCTGCACCAAACCCGACCAACGGTGTCGTGGACTGTTCCAAATCTGTCTGGGCCAGTCCAAGCTTCTTGAACGCATCGTAGTACATCACCTCTGTACAACTTCCTGAATCCACTAGGATCCTTTCAATGTCATACTCCCCAACTCGTAGGGTTATGACCAAAGCATCATTATGAGGTATCTGGACCTCTCCCAAATCATCATCCGTGAAGGCTATGCTCTCACTGCATACATCACTCTCTCGCCCTCTTTTATTGCCCAATCGCATCACGTGCTGATCGTGCTTAAATTGCCTTTGCAACAGTCTAACCTCATTTCTCGTATAAGGTGCCGCCAACCCATGTATCATATGGATTACTCCCTTAGGATTCTGCTCGTAATCCAATTCCATGGCCTTCTCCTTTTCCTTGGGATCCTCCTGGATAAATTCCTTGAGATAGCCTCGAGAGACCAAATCATTGAGGTGTTTCTTGTACATCTCGCAGTCTTCAGTCATGTGGCCCCAAGCCTTGTGGTAGCTACAGTGCTGATTCGTAGCACGTCTAGCGTCTTTATCTCCACCAAGGCTCGGTGGCCACTTGAAGTACGGCTGATTCTTTATTCGATAAAGAATCCTGTAAATTGGCTCCTTCCAAACAGTGTTGATAGAGAAGAAAGACTTAGGGTCCGGGGCTTGCTTTTCTTTATACGAATCCTTCTTAGCCTGCCCATACTCCTTACGCTCCTTGTATGGCTTGGGCTCAGGCTTGTCCGCCTTCTTTGCTGGTGTCTTGGGCTCTTCGGCAGCCATCCTGCCGTCCTCGCGGAGTATGTCATCCTCCATTCTAGCGTGCTGCTCTATTCGCTCCATCAGTTTGGCCAACGTAGCCACCGGATGTTTATTCAATGAGCGACGCAATTCCCCCCGAACAGGCAAGCCAGTTTTGAAGGTTGCTATGGCATATTCCTCACTGCAACTTTCAATCTCGTTGAAAGTTTCCCAGTACTTCTTTGCATAGTCTCTGATCGGCTCGTTCTCCACCTGCTTCATGGTGGAGAGACTCTCAAAAGTCTTTGGGGCCTTCCGGCTTGTCAAGAACCGAGCAGTGAATTCCTCGGCTAACTGCCTCCATCCTCTTATGGATCGAGGTGCCAGTTTATGAAACCAGCTCAGGGCCACTTTTCCAAGACTCGACGGGAACATTTTGCACAGAATGGCATCATCACCATCGTGCATGAACATGGCCTGTTGGTAATGTTGTATATGAGTTACCGGGTCCGTGTTTGTCTCGTAAAGCACGAAGGCTCCGTGCTTCACTCTGCTCGGCAACCTGGCCTCCTGCAGCCTCCTTGCAAACGGTGAGGCTGCAATGTTACTCAGGGCTTTACGTGCCGCTTCTCGTGCGGACAGTGTCCCTTCCTCTTTTTCAATTGTCTTGTGAGCCACGGCTTTGGCCCAATCAGCATCAGGTCTCTCGTACCTGTCACGGTGATGCTTCCTCGTTTTTTCCTCAGATGAGGAACTTCGTTCTCTGCTCCTTCTTCTTCGTGAAGAAGCCCTTCGCCTGTCTGGCGTGCGGTCTCTGCTTCTGCTTCTCCTTCTTCGTGGGGAAGCTTCATACCGTCTCGTGGTAGGGCTGTTGCTCCTGCCTATTCTTTCTCGTGAACGAGGCTGTTTATGGACTAGTAAAGCCCTCCTGTCTTCTCTAGAACTTCTTCGCGAAAGTCCGGAGTCTTCCGGGTGATCTCGTACCCGCTGCAGCTCTCGTATCTCGTATTCTCGTCTCTTAATCAGACGAGCGCACTCCTCAATTTCTTTCCTCTTTATGTCGAGGATATCTTCACTGTTATGGACACTTTTTGAACGGTCCACCGATGCCTCTCTTCGGTAGGACTTGCTCCTTCTCGTGGAGCCAGTAGCTGCCTTGTCCTCCCTTCCAGCGGGCTTTCTCGGAGCTCCTGGTGGAGACTTATCCCCTCCACCAGTTAACTGGTTCTTTGGATCGAACGGCGTGGTTGGATCTTCTTCCATCATGGTCATGTTTTCACGAACTTGTTCGTTTCCCACAGACGGCGCCAATTGTAGGGGGATGAAAACAATTGGCGTTCTGAACAACACTAATTGGCAGCGGCTGCACGTGCCTCTACACCGGAACCCTAGTTCTTCGTCGGAACCCTAATCTGCAAAACAGACAAGAGGTGAGCGCACTTTTGCCTCTCGTGGCAAAGGCCCTCCGATGCTTAAGTTAGTATCACGTACTGGTCTAAACCCTAATTGTCAGTAGGAAAGCAATAAGAGATGGCCAAATATTGCGTACCTTTTACCTCCAGGCTTACCTCGTATTTATAGGCTCACGGATGCTTGCTGCCCAAGCATCCCTGTTGCCCTAGGATTCCTACTTCGTATAGGAAACCTAGTACCTCATGGATTCTCGTTCCCTTATCTGTATAATAGCTTAACCATTATGGGACTCTCAGCCCTTTTGGGACTCTTTCCCATAATTATCCGAACACCCCAATCACGTTGGGTTTCTTGCCTTGATCCTATATACTCGGGATCTTATCCTTTTATGGAGTATTACCATTCTGGAACATTCTTGCCACGTTACGACTTAGGGCAACGTTTTCCACTGTTCGGCTTGCTATTTACCGAACAGTCCTCCTGGACCAGTGACTTCACATGCAACTGGTCCAAGTTGTTATATCTGGTCAAATGACTTCACATGTCTTTTGACCTTAGCAGCCGAACAGACTGTCTGGACCAGTGGCTTCACATGTCACTGGCTCATCGCACTGCCCGGCAACAACTTATCATGTCTGCCACGTGTCCCTAACACATCACGTGTTCGGCGACTAATCTTACTTGTTCGGGAATACCTCCCTACAATTGCTCCCCAGCCCCATTTGTTCGCCACTGTTCGGGGGCAATGGGTGGGGCTTTTTAGAAACAACAATTCTGGACCATATTCGTCCAGTCCCGGGCAGTCATCACATCTGATACCCTTCAATATTCTTGGCGGCTCTGTCATTATACCGTCTCGGGGTAATAAGTCCACGTGGCGTTTCTCGTACGCCTAGCATTTAATTTTGAACTGACGTTTTTCAAACGTCGTTTAGCGTAATCTCCGCCTTCCGTTACTTTAACTTGTAACGGCGTGGAGAGAGACGTTTCGTCTCCGTCTCCAGCCCTTAAACCTCTGAAAAGGGGTTCATTTGGGTTTACTTTTTCAAATCCTCCTCTCGTCTTTTTCTGCTCA
>BPLS01024961.1:0-17561 GCA_019656275.1 Rhododendron kiyosumense | reverse complement strand
TCTCTCTCTCTCTCTCTCTCTCTCCTCTTTGCAAGGTTATATATATATATATGCAAGTATATGTGTCATACAATGTAAGAAAAATCCCAATAAACAAAGGTTCTTTGGTACTTTGAATATCCAAGGCAAATAAAGTCTAAGATTTACTCCCACCAACTAATAAATACTAGGGTACAATAGGCATTATAATACTCCTCCTATGTACAATACATATATACACATATATATGTATATATAAAAGTAGTAAAAACCCCATTAAAATATAATTAAAGGGTACTTTGGTCACTATTTACTTTTTGAATAAAGTAAATAGTATTTTCCCCAAATTAAGGAAAGTAATTAATTAAATGGTCTAATGGCACTTAGGAAGATTAACCCCATTATCCAATGGTTAAAACCCCCCCTAACATCTATTATCCAATGGACAATAGTTATTAGGCCAAAGAAAATAATATAGTAATTTAAAGTACTATAAAGTAATTTTGCTCTTTTAAAATAAACAATTGGGATTCTATTACCCAATGGATAATAATCCCCCTAACCATTATTGTCCAATGGTCAAAGAAATAATCCAAATTGATTAAAAGAAAATAAATATAAAAATATAAAGTCTAAGGTCCAAAAGGTTCAAAAGTTCCAACGAGGGGCAAAACGGTCATTTTGCCAAGTCTAGGGAACTTTTCGGTTTAGTTACTCCAACAAGGTAGTTAGATGCTAACTAGGCTTGCTAAGTAAGACTAAAGCGAAAGAATTGAAACTTCAGGGACCAAAGTGCAATTATAGCAATATTCAAGAATTTACGCAATTTCAGCAATTAAAATAAATAACTCGAATAAATAAAATAACTTTTTATTTCATAAAATTCAGAGTTATTACAACCTATCCCCCTTAAACAATTTCGTCCTCGAAATTAGGTGTACGCTAGGACTCAAATAGGTGAGGGTATTTCATCTTCATGGTTTCTTCCCTTTCCCAAGTAGTCTCTCCAGCTCCACGATGCTTCCATAGAACTCGGACTAGCTTGATCGTCTTGTTACGGATAGTCTTCTCGCTTGGGTCTTGAATTTCGATCGGCTCTTCTTCATATGTTGCATCTTCCTCAATAGAGATGTCCTCCCAGTTGATAACGTGAGTGGGCAACGCCAAATACTTGCGAAGCATGGACACATGAAACACGTTATGCACTCGGTCTAGCTGGGGTGGTAATGCTAAGCGATAAGCAACCTTTCCGATCTTCTCTACGATGTCGAATGGTCCAATGTAGCGTGGGGACAATTTTCCTTTCTTTCCAAATCTGATGACTCCTTTCTTGGGTCTGATCTTTAGGAACACATGATCTCCCACGGCAAAAGACAAGGGTCGGCTTCTTTTATCCGCGTAACTCTTCTGTCGGCTTTGAGCAGTCTGGATCCTTTGTCTGATGGTCTTGACCTTCTCCGTTGTATCTCGCACAATGTCGGGTCCGATCAATCCTGCTTCTCCAGCGTCCGTCCAGCAAACTGGTGATCGACAGGGTCGTCCATATAAAGCTTCATATGGTGCCATTCCGATGCTTGCTTGATAGCTGTTGTTGTAGGCGAACTCCACCAATGGCAAATGCTGCTCCCAGCTCCCAGAGAAATCCAAAGCGCAAGCTCTTAACATATCCTCCAGAGTTTGAATAGTCCTCTCCGTTTGTCCATCTGTTTGAGGGTGAAAGGCTGTGCTAAGCCTTACGTCAGTTCCCATTGCTTTCTGCAATCCTTTCCAAAAGTGTGACACAAAACGTGGGTCTCGGTCAGACACTATCGAGATCGGTACTCCATGAAGGCGTACGATTTCTCGAATGTACAACATGCTTAGTTGCTCCACGTTTTCTGTCATCTTGACAGGTAGAAAGTGTGAAGACTTAGTGAGTCGGTCCACAATCACCCAGATAGCAGTATTGGACTTGGCAGATCTTGGTAATCCAGTGACGAAGTCCATCGAGATATGCTCCCACTTCCACGTCGGTATTGGCAAGGGTTGAAGGTCTCCTCCAGGTTTCTGATGTTCGGCCTTGACTTGTTGGCATACCAAACAGGTAGACACAAATCGGGCAACATCCTTCTTCATTCCTTCCCACCAGTACGTTCTTCGCAGGTCATGATACATCTTTGTACCACCAGGGTGAACTGCAAAGTTCGAATGATGAGCTTCTCGGAGTACACTTTCTCGAAGGGTTCCAACATTAGGTACGAATACCTTTCCTTTGAATTTCAGACTGTTATTCTCCTCGATAGTCCATCCTGGCACCGCCTTTCCTTCTCGGATTTGATGCCGGATGAATTCACACGTCTGCTCGAAGGTTTGGGCGAGAAGTACTTCCTGATGAAGTGCCGGCTCCGCAATTAGAGCATACAGTCGAACGTTCCCATTCTCTGACGACGGCCGCAAGTTGAACTCGTTGAGAGTATCAACCATCTCCCATTCCTTGATGGCAGTTTTGACTTTCTGTGCTCTTTCCTTTCGGCTAAGAGCGTCAGCTACCACATTAGCTTTGCCGGGGTGATACTGCATGGTAAACTTGTAGTCTTCCAAGTACTCCATCCATCGACGCTGTCTCAAATTCAACTCCTTCTGAGTGAAAAGGTACTTGAGACTCTTGTGGTCGGTAAAAACTTCGAATTGTTCTCCCCACAGATAGTAACGCCACGACTTGAGAGCGAATACTACTGCAGCCAATTCTAAGTCATGGGTGGGGTAATTCTTCTCGTGCGGTCGGAGTTGTCGAGATCCGTAAGCTACGACCTTCCCATTCTGCATCAGCACACATCCTAAGCCATCTCTTGACGCGTCACAGTAGACAGTGTAATCGATACCACGCTCGGGAATGATGAGAATCGGTGCGCTGGTCAGTCTCTTCTTCAGCTCTCGGAAAGATTTCTCGCAGGCTTCACTCCAATCCAGCTTCACTCCTTTCTGAGTTAGCCTGGTCATCGGCTTAGCTAAGATTGAGAAGTCTGGTATGAATCTTCGGTAGTAACCAGCCAATCCGAGAAAACTTCTGATTTCAAACACAGAGGTCGGCTGTTTCCATTGCAGCACTGCTTCGACCTTACTTTCGTCAACAGCAATTCCATCCTTAGATACTACATGCCCCAAGAACTTAACCACTTCAAGCCAAAATTCGCATTTACTGGCCTTAGCGTAAAGTTGGTTATCTCGGAGTATTTGTAGTGCCATTCTAAGATGTTCTTCATGCTCTTCCTTGCTGGCAGAGTAAATCAAGATGTCGTCAATGAACACCACTACAAACTTATCTAAGTAGGGTTGAAAAATCTTGTTCATGAGACACATGAATACTGCTGGAGCATTGGTCAGACCAAATGGCATTACTACAAACTCGTAGTGGCCATATCTAGTTCGGAAAGCCGTCTTGATGATGTCCTCATCTCGAATCCTTAGCTGATGATATCCTGATCGAAGATCGATTTTGGAAAAGCACGTTGCTCCTCTCAATTGATCAAACAGGTCATCGATCCTGGGCAAAGGATAACGGTTCTTGATCGTGACTTGGTTCAGCTTCCTATAGTCGATGCATAGACGAAGCGTTCCTTCCTTCTTCTTCACGAACAAAGCTGGTGCTCCCCAAGGCGATGTGCTGGGCCTAACGAATCCTTTGTCCAGCAGCTCTTGCAACTGAATCTTGAGCTCCCTCAATTCGGCAGGGGCCATTCGGTACGGGGCCATGGAAATTGGAGCGGTTCCAGGCTGCAGTTCTATGGAGAAATCTATCTCCCTCGGTGGTGGTAAACCAGGAAGTTCTTCTGGGAAAACATCGGCGTACTCGCAAACGATGTGTGGTAATCCCAGTTCCATCCTATCGGTTTCTTCCATTTGGAGACTGGCTAGCCATCCAAACAGTTGATTCTGCCACCTAGATCTTCTCGTCATTGAACTGGTCGTTTCTCTATCCCCCTTAAAACGGAAACGAGTCCCTTCTGGGGTGTAAGCCGTCACAGTCTTCTGGTGACAATCGACGACTGCTCGATGAGCTGATAGCCAATCCATTCCAAGGATAACGTCGAAGTCCATCATGTCGATTACTCGGAGGTCGCAGGTAAGACGTAGATTCGCTACTTCTATTTCGCACCCTCTACACACTAGACTAACAGCTATACTCCCCCCCAATGGCGATAATACCCTTGTACTCTTACTTAGGGGTTCTGTTTCTAGTGCTAGAGCAGTTACGCAGGCAGTAGAAATAAACGAATGCGATGCACCAGAGTCAAACAAAGCTTGCACGCAAGTACTATAAAGCAGTAGCGTACCTTGGATCACAGAAGGATCCGGCTCTTGTTCCTCGGTCTGCAGCGCAAAGATACGCCCTCCAGCGCCTTGCTGAGCTCCCATGGGCTGCTTCCCCTTGTTCTGCCCGCTCTGCTGCTGGGCTGAACCTCCAGGGTTTTGCTTCATAAAGCTGGCCTGCCCGGGCTGCTGAGCCTTTTGGTTTCCGAAGCTTCCACCCTTCTCCTTTTGAGGCTGGGGACACTCACGCTTGTAGTGACCCATAGCTTGGCAGTTGAAGCACTGCACGAATGCCTTGCCTAGGCCAACCCTCTGCGAGTCACCACGGTTTGACGCAGTGTTCTTCCAGTTCTGATTGCTTTGCCCCATAGCAAAGTTCTTGGCAGGGTAGGGTCCACGGTTGCTGCTGTTGGAGGTCTGAGTTCGGATTGGTCCACCAACGTTGCCGGCTGCCTTCCTCCAGCGGGTCTTGAAGTCATTCTCCTCACTCTCCAAGCGAAGAGCGCATTGCACCACACCAGAGTAGGTGGGGAAAGCCTGAGCAACCACAGCTCTTCTAGCTGTCGTTAGCCCCCATTCGAATCTCCTCGCTTTCTTGTCCTCGGTTGCAACTGCATCCGGGGCATAGCGGGACAGCTCCTCGAACTTGGCCGCGTACTGGGTCACGGTCATCGTTCCTTGCTTGAGGTTGTTGAACTCTTGTTCCTTAGCCAAGCGAACGGGCGTAGGGAAGTACTTGTCAAGGAACAGCGCCTCGAACTGATCAAACGTCATGGCAGCTATGTCATGCGTTGCCTCCATCAGCTCCCACCAATAGCGGGCTTCTCCTTTCAGCTGGTATGTGGCTAAGGCCACACGGTCTCCATCACGAGTGATCTCCAAGGTGTCCATGATCACCTTGACTTCCTTGAGCCATGCTTCGGCCACGGTCGGGTTGGTATCACCGTTGAAAGTCGGAGGTCGGCGCTTGCAGAACTCGTTCATCGCACGGGTTCTCGTCATCGGTCCATCATTCGGGTTGGGGTTTTGACGGGCAGCGTTCAAAGCAGTCACAAGCGCTTGCATGACTTGAGCAAGGTCGGGGTTGGGGTTAGGGTTAGAAGAATCACCGGCCTCGTAACCTAATCCACTCCGTCGGTTCACCATCTATGAACGAAAATTGAAAAGGGGAGGTTTAGTTTTCAGCTAACTATTTTCTTGCTCAAAGTGAGAAACAGTCAATAACATTGTACGCAACGATATTCTTAAAATAGTAAGCTTCTCATAGATAGCAAAAAGTTACAAGTACAAAGCATTGAGTTCTACTATAAAGCAACATACTAATCCAACTTCCTGCTACAAGCTGCGATAATCAAACCTACACATCGTACTACTTGGTTCTACTAACATAAGTGCTTGAAAGGCAACTTAAGCTTTCGGAACCTTATTCTACTAGTACTCCTACTCCACTAACTCGGTAGGACGACACCAAAGAACTCTCGTAGCTGCATCTTCCACTCTTTCTCCCTCTTCTCGAGCCAACGCTCGCCATCGCTACGAACTTTCTCCACATGCTCACGAAGGTGTGGGTCTTGAGGATCGATGTCCTCGGTGGTAGTAGATGAGAACACCACTATCTCGTACAGCTGCTCGTTAGTCTCGGGATCACGAATCCCTAGGTGAGGTACAGGCGTGAGACTCTCGGGTGCAAGTATGGCCTTGTAGTACAGAAGGTGAGCCACAGTGTACTCGGCAGAGCAACAGCTATCCATATCTACAATAAGGAAGTTATATATTAGACTTAATAGTGGAAGGCGGAAGTCGAACACAACAAGTAAGCAACACAACAAGAATCACAATAGATAGAACATAGCTTATATTACTTAAACAGCAAGTACATCACAACGGCTTACAAGTTAGCGCTTCCTACACCATACTACATACATGGATCCTACCCAATCCGCTTACAACAAAAGATTCTACTACATGCTAGGCTTGCTAGTCTAGAAAATGTGAGGAAACTCAATCCTACAAGCTCCTATGTCTTCCACAAAAGGTGGTGGCGGCACGTCTCCGGAGTCGGTAGTTATGTCCATGTAGTCGGGCGTAACTACGGCAGGTGGTATTATTCCAAAGTCGTCCTCATCATCGGAATCAAATCCCAATGGTCCACCAAACTCCTCGGGGTCTTCGTCCTCGGAATCGTCGTCGTCGGATGGCAAGTCGGGGTTTGGCAAGTTCATCAAGTGCTCCCAATCGGCGGCATTGAGCGGCGGGTCGTTGAATTCCTCGGGATCTTCTTCCTCGGGGTCTTCCTCTTCATCTTCCACGTTGTTGGGAGGTGCTACCATCATTGGTACGGCATTGATGGGTTCGGCATTGATTGGCTCAATCGGAAGGTGCACGTTGTCGGGAGGTACAAGTCGCACGATGACGGGCACGGCGTCAACCATGTCTTCTTCTTCCTCATTGAGGGGACGGACGAGGGCTCCATGTTCTCGGTAAAAATCGTTGGTATAGGGAAAGGCAAGCGAGAAATAGGGATCCTCCACAAGTTGATGGGTCATGGACCTCACGGTGCTTGCTAGTCGATGTGATTCGGCTAATAGGTTGACTTGATAAGGGCTTAGAGGCTCCATCTACAATAAGAAAATTAACTATTAGACTTATGTAGAAGGCAAGTCAACATGGTTTTTATTCATAACATAACTTGGAAATTACAACTTAGCTTAGGGAAATCTTAAAAACATCCTATACAATGACTAGGGAAATTTATTTAGGGTACTCATCCTAGTCTTCCTCGTTCTCCAAGCTTCTTCAAGTTGCGGGGTTTTCTTCCATGACGGCTTCGTTGTCGGCGGTTGGCACTATGAGTAGGAAACCAAAGTACTCATAGAATGAGCTTAGGAGGGGAAACATGTGGGGAAACCAAGGGTCTTGCTCGACGGGAATTGGGGTATTCTTTTGGACTTTAACGAAGTCGAGCTGCTCCGCACGCATGTCGGCAATGAAGTCGGGGTCTCCCAAGCATCGGGCTGATAGCCTCTCCATGACGTATTCTTCGAGCGACAGGTTGGTTGGGGTGTCCATCTATATGAAAACTTTGTTAGCAACGTTTTGAAAATACATAGTTTTTAGTAAAAACCATAAGGAAAACTTTTCAGATTCTACGTTCCACGTTTGATCCTTGATTTAAGTCATCATCCAATTGTTCGGGAATTCCCAGCTCGGCGGTACTGCCAATTTCCGCGCCTTGCTTCAATCCGAAGATTGTTTTGACAGAATTCCACCCAATTTGGGACGGTAAACTTGAAAATCAATTCACGTTTGTGTAACGGGCAAAACTAGCTAAGGTTCTACATGGTTCTACCCATTCTACCCATGGCCGAAGTTTTGAACCTAAAGCTCTGATACCAAGCTGTAACGCCCCTAAAATTAGGTACGTTAATTAAGGAAATTTATTACAAAAATACTGAGTCACTGCTCATTATTACAAACGGCTCACATAGGAGCATTTCAAGTTCAAAAGACAACAAAAGAAAACTAGGAAATCCTAGTCTACGGCTCCTCTTGCTCCTCCAGCCTAGCGAGCTCCTCGGCTCCGTACGCCTCCAAGGTGAAAAGGTCGCCCTGTTCATCTATCAAATCTGACATATTATATCGGCGTCGCCACCCATATAATATGCCAGGGTCACCACAAAGGCAACACCATGAGCTACGGAAGCTCAATAGTAAATCCTACCATACTAACATCGATTTCCACATGATAAGTATACACGCAGGGATAAAAGACAATAAGCTAACATGTTTGACCATCGCTTGTAACTACCGTTGGCGTTTGACTCATCGTTAACCTTTTCATTTCTACACTTTACCAAAAACACCTTTTAACTCACCCAACCTCGATTCCGCCGTTCCGGGTTCTCGAGTATCCTCACAATGGTTCCGCCGCACCGGGTTCCCATTGGCACACATATCATTGGCTCCGTACCGCGGATAACCAAGACAACACACCCAACCTCGATTCCGCCGTTCCGGGCTCTCGAGTATCCTCACAATGGTTCCGCCGTACCGGGTTCCCATTGGCACACACACACACATACGTAATACTCTTAAAACAGTCATTACGTAGTTTCGAAGATATTTTCCAACCGGGAAAACACAACAACACTTTAAAATACACCCTAGGTGCCATATGTCTACTTTCTTGGTTTTCGTGTCACGTATGCATGTGAGACTTCCGCGTGTGAGACTTTTACATACCATAAACATTATTCCAACTTTGAAATGGTAAAGTAAGAACATTTAAACCACTTAGCATGCTTTGATACCAAAAAATAACACAAACAAGTATTTCTACTTTTCAAACAACAAACAAGTCACTTTTAAAGTAAGATTACAATTTCTTTGCAAATCAAAGTAAGCTTTTGAAAATTAGTCAAGATTACTACAAATTAGATAGGAATCACTACTAGATAGGTAAGGACAACTACAAAAAGGGTTAGGATGAACTACTGTTCTTCTTGGCGGTGACTTGGACGTCGGGGTGATTTCGGCAGCGTAACGGCCTCCGTTTGCTTCGAAAGGGAAAAGTTTTGGAAACTTTCCCTAGAAACACACTAACTAACTACTACTACTCTACTTTGGGAGCCGTCGGGTGGTTTAGGAAGTGGCTCGGGGGTTTCACTCAAGAACTCACTCACACAAAGGAAACTTTGAACAAAAGACTAAGAAATTGGAATTTCTAGAGAGAAGGAGGAGCAATTGTTTGAGGTGTGAGATTTCAAGTGAGAATGGCTCTCTATTTATAGGCCAAGGGTTCCCTCTCTCTCCTCCAAGGCCGGCCCCCTCTCTCTCTCTTCTTCCCCAATTTTAAATTAAAACAAATCTAACTTTGAAGCATGAATCAAGGAAGAATATCCTAGGCTTGCATGGCTAGTTAGTACTAAGTTGGATTCTTGAATCAAGATGAAAGGATGAGATGAGATTGGTACACAATCCAAAGGTTAGGAAAATTCCAATTAAAATGGAAATATCCAAGGAAAATCAAAGAGAAATCCTAGCTTGTAAGGCTATGGTGTACCTTGGAAAGATTTGCATCCAATTGGAGGGTTGAGATGAGAGTTGTACACCATCCAAGGGTTAGGAAGCTTGCTAGGTGAATATATGGGAGTACAAAGTGTAAGGATTTGAATTGAAAGAAGTAAATTTTGCTTGGATTTGAAGTACATGTCAAAAATCACCAAGTCCAACATCAAATCTTCCATTTCTCTCTCCTTCCTCTCTCTCCTCTCTCCCTTCTCTCTCTCTCGGCTTCTCTCTCTCTCTCTCTCTCTCTCGGCTTCTCTCTCTCTCTCTCTCTCTCTCTCCTCTTTGCAAGGTTATATATATATATATGCAAGTATATGTGTCATACAATGTAAGAAAAATCCCAATAAACAAAGGTTCTTTGGTACTTTGAATATCCAAGGCAAATAAAGTCTAAGATTTACTCCCACCAACTAATAAATACTAGGGTACAATAGGCATTATAATACTCCTCCTATGTACAATACATATATACACATATATATGTATATATAAAAGTAGTAAAAACCCCATTAAAATATAATTAAAGGGTACTTTGGTCACTATTTACTTTTTGAATAAAGTAAATAGTATTTTCCCCAAATTAAGGAAAGTAATTAATTAAATGGTCTAATGGCACTTAGGAAGATTAACCCCATTATCCAATGGTTAAAACCCCCCCTAACATCTATTATCCAATGGACAATAGTTATTAGGCCAAAGAAAATAATATAGTAATTTAAAGTACTATAAAGTAATTTTGCTCTTTTAAAATAAACAATTGGGATTCTATTACCCAATGGATAATAATCCCCCTAACCATTATTGTCCAATGGTCAAAGAAATAATCCAAATTGATTAAAAGAAAATAAATATAAAAATATAAAGTCTAAGGTCCAAAAGGTTCAAAAGTTCCAACGAGGGGCAAAACGGTCATTTTGCCAAGTCTAGGGAACTTTTCGGTTTAGTTACTCCAACAAGGTAGTTAGATGCTAACTAGGCTTGCTAAGTAAGACTAAAGCGAAAGAATTGAAACTTCAGGGACCAAAGTGCAATTATAGCAATATTCAAGAATTTACGCAATTTCAGCAATTAAAATAAATAACTCGAATAAATAAAATAACTTTTTATTTCATAAAATTCAGAGTTATTACAACCTATCCCCCTTAAACAATTTCGTCCTCGAAATTAGGTGTACGCTAGGACTCAAATAGGTGAGGGTATTTCATCTTCATGGTTTCTTCCCTTTCCCAAGTAGTCTCTCCAGCTCCACGATGCTTCCATAGAACTCGGACTAGCTTGATCGTCTTGTTACGGATAGTCTTCTCGCTTGGGTCTTGAATTTCGATCGGCTCTTCTTCATATGTTGCATCTTCCTCAATAGAGATGTCCTCCCAGTTGATAACGTGAGTGGGCAACGCCAAATACTTGCGAAGCATGGACACATGAAACACGTTATGCACTCGGTCTAGCTGGGGTGGTAATGCTAAGCGATAAGCAACCTTTCCGATCTTCTCTACGATGTCGAATGGTCCAATGTAGCGTGGGGACAATTTTCCTTTCTTTCCAAATCTGATGACTCCTTTCTTGGGTCTGATCTTTAGGAACACATGATCTCCCACGGCAAAAGACAAGGGTCGGCTTCTTTTATCCGCGTAACTCTTCTGTCGGCTTTGAGCAGTCTGGATCCTTTGTCTGATGGTCTTGACCTTCTCCGTTGTATCTCGCACAATGTCGGGTCCGATCAATCCTGCTTCTCCAGCGTCCGTCCAGCAAACTGGTGATCGACAGGGTCGTCCATATAAAGCTTCATATGGTGCCATTCCGATGCTTGCTTGATAGCTGTTGTTGTAGGCGAACTCCACCAATGGCAAATGCTGCTCCCAGCTCCCAGAGAAATCCAAAGCGCAAGCTCTTAACATATCCTCCAGAGTTTGAATAGTCCTCTCCGTTTGTCCATCTGTTTGAGGGTGAAAGGCTGTGCTAAGCCTTACGTCAGTTCCCATTGCTTTCTGCAATCCTTTCCAAAAGTGTGACACAAAACGTGGGTCTCGGTCAGACACTATCGAGATCGGTACTCCATGAAGGCGTACGATTTCTCGAATGTACAACATGCTTAGTTGCTCCACGTTTTCTGTCATCTTGACAGGTAGAAAGTGTGAAGACTTAGTGAGTCGGTCCACAATCACCCAGATAGCAGTATTGGACTTGGCAGATCTTGGTAATCCAGTGACGAAGTCCATCGAGATATGCTCCCACTTCCACGTCGGTATTGGCAAGGGTTGAAGGTCTCCTCCAGGTTTCTGATGTTCGGCCTTGACTTGTTGGCATACCAAACAGGTAGACACAAATCGGGCAACATCCTTCTTCATTCCTTCCCACCAGTACGTTCTTCGCAGGTCATGATACATCTTTGTACCACCAGGGTGAACTGCAAAGTTCGAATGATGAGCTTCTCGGAGTACACTTTCTCGAAGGGTTCCAACATTAGGTACGAATACCTTTCCTTTGAATTTCAGACTGTTATTCTCCTCGATAGTCCATCCTGGCACCGCCTTTCCTTCTCGGATTTGATGCCGGATGAATTCACACGTCTGCTCGAAGGTTTGGGCGAGAAGTACTTCCTGATGAAGTGCCGGCTCCGCAATTAGAGCATACAGTCGAACGTTCCCATTCTCTGACGACGGCCGCAAGTTGAACTCGTTGAGAGTATCAACCATCTCCCATTCCTTGATGGCAGTTTTGACTTTCTGTGCTCTTTCCTTTCGGCTAAGAGCGTCAGCTACCACATTAGCTTTGCCGGGGTGATACTGCATGGTAAACTTGTAGTCTTCCAAGTACTCCATCCATCGACGCTGTCTCAAATTCAACTCCTTCTGAGTGAAAAGGTACTTGAGACTCTTGTGGTCGGTAAAAACTTCGAATTGTTCTCCCCACAGATAGTAACGCCACGACTTGAGAGCGAATACTACTGCAGCCAATTCTAAGTCATGGGTGGGGTAATTCTTCTCGTGCGGTCGGAGTTGTCGAGATCCGTAAGCTACGACCTTCCCATTCTGCATCAGCACACATCCTAAGCCATCTCTTGACGCGTCACAGTAGACAGTGTAATCGATACCACGCTCGGGAATGATGAGAATCGGTGCGCTGGTCAGTCTCTTCTTCAGCTCTCGGAAAGATTTCTCGCAGGCTTCACTCCAATCCAGCTTCACTCCTTTCTGAGTTAGCCTGGTCATCGGCTTAGCTAAGATTGAGAAGTCTGGTATGAATCTTCGGTAGTAACCAGCCAATCCGAGAAAACTTCTGATTTCAAACACAGAGGTCGGCTGTTTCCATTGCAGCACTGCTTCGACCTTACTTTCGTCAACAGCAATTCCATCCTTAGATACTACATGCCCCAAGAACTTAACCACTTCAAGCCAAAATTCGCATTTACTGGCCTTAGCGTAAAGTTGGTTATCTCGGAGTATTTGTAGTGCCATTCTAAGATGTTCTTCATGCTCTTCCTTGCTGGCAGAGTAAATCAAGATGTCGTCAATGAACACCACTACAAACTTATCTAAGTAGGGTTGAAAAATCTTGTTCATGAGACACATGAATACTGCTGGAGCATTGGTCAGACCAAATGGCATTACTACAAACTCGTAGTGGCCATATCTAGTTCGGAAAGCCGTCTTGATGATGTCCTCATCTCGAATCCTTAGCTGATGATATCCTGATCGAAGATCGATTTTGGAAAAGCACGTTGCTCCTCTCAATTGATCAAACAGGTCATCGATCCTGGGCAAAGGATAACGGTTCTTGATCGTGACTTGGTTCAGCTTCCTATAGTCGATGCATAGACGAAGCGTTCCTTCCTTCTTCTTCACGAACAAAGCTGGTGCTCCCCAAGGCGATGTGCTGGGCCTAACGAATCCTTTGTCCAGCAGCTCTTGCAACTGAATCTTGAGCTCCCTCAATTCGGCAGGGGCCATTCGGTACGGGGCCATGGAAATTGGAGCGGTTCCAGGCTGCAGTTCTATGGAGAAATCTATCTCCCTCGGTGGTGGTAAACCAGGAAGTTCTTCTGGGAAAACATCGGCGTACTCGCAAACGATGTGTGGTAATCCCAGTTCCATCCTATCGGTTTCTTCCATTTGGAGACTGGCTAGCCATCCAAACAGTTGATTCTGCCACCTAGATCTTCTCGTCATTGAACTGGTCGTTTCTCTATCCCCCTTAAAACGGAAACGAGTCCCTTCTGGGGTGTAAGCCGTCACAGTCTTCTGGTGACAATCGACGACTGCTCGATGAGCTGATAGCCAATCCATTCCAAGGATAACGTCGAAGTCCATCATGTCGATTACTCGGAGGTCGCAGGTAAGACGTAGATTCGCTACTTCTATTTCGCACCCTCTACACACTAGACTAACAGCTATACTCCCCCCCAATGGCGATAATACCCTTGTACTCTTACTTAGGGGTTCTGTTTCTAGTGCTAGAGCAGTTACGCAGGCAGTAGAAATAAACGAATGCGATGCACCAGAGTCAAACAAAGCTTGCACGCAAGTACTATAAAGCAGTAGCGTACCTTGGATCACAGAAGGATCCGGCTCTTGTTCCTCGGTCTGCAGCGCAAAGATACGCCCTCCAGCGCCTTGCTGAGCTCCCATGGGCTGCTTCCCCTTGTTCTGCCCGCTCTGCTGCTGGGCTGAACCTCCAGGGTTTTGCTTCATAAAGCTGGCCTGCCCGGGCTGCTGAGCCTTTTGGTTTCCGAAGCTTCCACCCTTCTCCTTTTGAGGCTGGGGACACTCACGCTTGTAGTGACCCATAGCTTGGCAGTTGAAGCACTGCACGAATGCCTTGCCTAGGCCAACCCTCTGCGAGTCACCACGGTTTGACGCAGTGTTCTTCCAGTTCTGATTGCTTTGCCCCATAGCAAAGTTCTTGGCAGGGTAGGGTCCACGGTTGCTGCTGTTGGAGGTCTGAGTTCGGATTGGTCCACCAACGTTGCCGGCTGCCTTCCTCCAGCGGGTCTTGAAGTCATTCTCCTCACTCTCCAAGCGAAGAGCGCATTGCACCACACCAGAGTAGGTGGGGAAAGCCTGAGCAACCACAGCTCTTCTAGCTGTCGTTAGCCCCCATTCGAATCTCCTCGCTTTCTTGTCCTCGGTTGCAACTGCATCCGGGGCATAGCGGGACAGCTCCTCGAACTTGGCCGCGTACTGGGTCACGGTCATCGTTCCTTGCTTGAGGTTGTTGAACTCTTGTTCCTTAGCCAAGCGAACGGGCGTAGGGAAGTACTTGTCAAGGAACAGCGCCTCGAACTGATCAAACGTCATGGCAGCTATGTCATGCGTTGCCTCCATCAGCTCCCACCAATAGCGGGCTTCTCCTTTCAGCTGGTATGTGGCTAAGGCCACACGGTCTCCATCACGAGTGATCTCCAAGGTGTCCATGATCACCTTGACTTCCTTGAGCCATGCTTCGGCCACGGTCGGGTTGGTATCACCGTTGAAAGTCGGAGGTCGGCGCTTGCAGAACTCGTTCATCGCACGGGTTCTCGTCATCGGTCCATCATTCGGGTTGGGGTTTTGACGGGCAGCGTTCAAAGCAGTCACAAGCGCTTGCATGACTTGAGCAAGGTCGGGGTTGGGGTTAGGGTTAGAAGAATCACCGGCCTCGTAACCTAATCCACTCCGTCGGTTCACCATCTATGAACGAAAATTGAAAAGGGGAGGTTTAGTTTTCAGCTAACTATTTTCTTGCTCAAAGTGAGAAACAGTCAATAACATTGTACGCAACGATATTCTTAAAATAGTAAGCTTCTCATAGATAGCAAAAAGTTACAAGTACAAAGCATTGAGTTCTACTATAAAGCAACATACTAATCCAACTTCCTGCTACAAGCTGCGATAATCAAACCTACACATCGTACTACTTGGTTCTACTAACATAAGTGCTTGAAAGGCAACTTAAGCTTTCGGAACCTTATTCTACTAGTACTCCTACTCCACTAACTCGGTAGGACGACACCAAAGAACTCTCGTAGCTGCATCTTCCACTCTTTCTCCCTCTTCTCGAGCCAACGCTCGCCATCGCTACGAACTTTCTCCACATGCTCACGAAGGTGTGGGTCTTGAGGATCGATGTCCTCGGTGGTAGTAGATGAGAACACCACTATCTCGTACAGCTGCTCGTTAGTCTCGGGATCACGAATCCCTAGGTGAGGTACAGGCGTGAGACTCTCGGGTGCAAGTATGGCCTTGTAGTACAGAAGGTGAGCCACAGTGTACTCGGCAGAGCAACAGCTATCCATATCTACAATAAGGAAGTTATATATTAGACTTAATAGTGGAAGGCGGAAGTCGAACACAACAAGTAAGCAACACAACAAGAATCACAATAGATAGAACATAGCTTATATTACTTAAACAGCAAGTACATCACAACGGCTTACAAGTTAGCGCTTCCTACACCATACTACATACATGGATCCTACCCAATCCGCTTACAACAAAAGATTCTACTACATGCTAGGCTTGCTAGTCTAGAAAATGTGAGGAAACTCAATCCTACAAGCTCCTATGTCTTCCACAAAAGGTGGTGGCGGCACGTCTCCGGAGTCGGTAGTTATGTCCATGTAGTCGGGCGTAACTACGGCAGGTGGTATTATTCCAAAGTCGTCCTCATCATCGGAATCAAATCCCAATGGTCCACCAAACTCCTCGGGGTCTTCGTCCTCGGAATCGTCGTCGTCGGATGGCAAGTCGGGGTTTGGCAAGTTCATCAAGTGCTCCCAATCGGCGGCATTGAGCGGCGGGTCGTTGAATTCCTCGGGATCTTCTTCCTCGGGGTCTTCCTCTTCATCTTCCACGTTGTTGGGAGGTGCTACCATCATTGGTACGGCATTGATGGGTTCGGCATTGATTGGCTCAATCGGAAGGTGCACGTTGTCGGGAGGTACAAGTCGCACGATGACGGGCACGGCGTCAACCATGTCTTCTTCTTCCTCATTGAGGGGACGGACGAGGGCTCCATGTTCTCGGTAAAAATCGTTGGTATAGGGAAAGGCAAGCGAGAAATAGGGATCCTCCACAAGTTGATGGGTCATGGACCTCACGGTGCTTGCTAGTCGATGTGATTCGGCTAATAGGTTGACTTGATAAGGGCTTAGAGGCTCCATCTACAATAAGAAAATTAACTATTAGACTTATGTAGAAGGCAAGTCAACATGGTTTTTATTCATAACATAACTTGGAAATTACAACTTAGCTTAGGGAAATCTTAAAAACATCCTATACAATGACTAGGGAAATTTATTTAGGGTACTCATCCTAGTCTTCCTCGTTCTCCAAGCTTCTTCAAGTTGCGGGGTTTTCTTCCATGACGGCTTCGTTGTCGGCGGTTGGCACTATGAGTAGGAAACCAAAGTACTCATAGAATGAGCTTAGGAGGGGAAACATGTGGGGAAACCAAGGGTCTTGCTCGACGGGAATTGGGGTATTCTTTTGGACTTTAACGAAGTCGAGCTGCTCCGCACGCATGTCGGCAATGAAGTCGGGGTCTCCCAAGCATCGGGCTGATAGCCTCTCCATGACGTATTCTTCGAGCGACAGGTTGGTTGGGGTGTCCATCTATATGAAAACTTTGTTAGCAACGTTTTGAAAATACATAGTTTTTAGTAAAAACCATAAGGAAAACTTTTCAGATTCTACGTTCCACGTTTGATCCTTGATTTAAGTCATCATCCAATTGTTCGGGAATTCCCAGCTCGGCGGTACTGCCAATTTCCGCGCCTTGCTTCAATCCGAAGATTGTTTTGACAGAATTCCACCCAATTTGGGACGGTAAACTTGAAAATCAATTCACGTTTGTGTAACGGGCAAAACTAGCTAAGGTTCTACATGGTTCTACCCATTCTACCCATGGCCGAAGTTTTGAACCTAAAGCTCTGATACCAAGCTGTAACGCCCCTAAAATTAGGTACGTTAATTAAGGAAATTTATTACAAAAATACTGAGTCACTGCTCATTATTACAAACGGCTCACATAGGAGCATTTCAAGTTCAAAAGACAACAAAAGAAAACTAGGAAATCCTAGTCTACGGCTCCTCTTGCTCCTCCAGCCTAGCGAGCTCCTCGGCTCCGTACGCCTCCAAGGTGAAAAGGTCGCCCTGTTCATCTATCAAATCTGACATATTATATCGGCGTCGCCACCCATATAATATGCCAGGGTCACCACAAAGGCAACACCATGAGCTACG
>BPLS01024960.1:0-43145 GCA_019656275.1 Rhododendron kiyosumense | reverse complement strand
ATCCCCAAGATTGATAATCCTGACACTATAAAGATGTTTAGACCTATAAGCTTATGCAATGTGGGTTACAAAATTGTCACCAAAATTATTGTGGCAAGAATTAGACCCCTTTTGACCAAAATCATTAGTCCTTTTCAAAGTACTGTAGCTTTATACCTGGTAGAACCACACATGACAGTATCATTATCACCCAAGAGGCTCTGCATACTCTCCGGGGGAAAAAGGGAAAAAAAGGAGGGATGATTTTCAAAATTGATTTGGAAAAAGCGTACGATAAAGTGTTGTGGAAATTTTTGTTTGACACTTTGAATTATTTCAATTTTAATGGTTCTTCGACCACGATCCCTTATCATGAGCTGTGTTAAGTGCCAAAACCTCTATTCTCGGGAATGGAGAGCCCCTATCTAAATTTGCTTCCAATCGTGGTTTAAGGCAAGGAGACCCCCTTTCTCCTTATCTCTTTGTTCTCTGTATGGAAAGATCATCTATTCTTATAAATAAATAACAAAAAAGAGGACGGTGATTGGAAAGATATCAAAGTCTCAAAAAATTTTACACCCTTAATCCACCTATTTTTTGCTAATGACTTGATCATTTTTGGGCAAGACAACATGAACACTGTTAAAGCAATGATGGAAGTGCTGAATGAGTTTTGCATAATGTCTGGACAAACCATATCTCTGGACAAACCATATCAATCTGGAGAAATCAAAAGTCTTTGTTTCCCCTAATGTCCAAAGGAGAAAGGCTAGGAGAATTAGTGATTTCTGTGTCATAAAACTTACCGGCCAATAACTTGGGGAAATATCTAGGTGTGCCTTTGTTACATAAGAGATATTGAGCAAACAAGATTTTAACCATATCATTGAAAAGGTTCAAAATAGACTTGTTGGGTGGGTTTCTAACACCCTCATGCTATCAACTGGTAGAACTACTCTTGCCCAATCAGTTATGTCTACCATTCCCAGCTATACTATGCAAACTATGCATCTTTCTGCTTCTATTTGTGAAAGACTTGACAGGTTAAACAGAAACTTCTTATGGGGTGATTCACCTGGAAATAAGAAGATGCACTTTGTCAAGTGGGAAAAGGTGTGCAAAAGCAAGGATAGTGGTGGCCTGGGGCTCAAAAAGCCAAAAACCAAAACTTGGCTGGAAAATTTTCGACCAAGATCGAGGAGGAAGGTCTTTGGGTTTCTATCCTAAAGGATAAGTACCTGAACAATCACTCTATCTCTTCGTGGCCTAGAAATAGGCCAGCATCACATACATCTCTGGAGAAGCATTGTGGACACTAAACATGTACCTGAAAAGGGAGTGAAATGGGTAATTGGAGATGGGAAATCTGTCAGCATTTGGCATGATTGGTGGTGTGGAGATAAACTGTTGGCTCTCTCCCACCCTGGTGAACATACTAACTCTACCCAAAAGGTTGAGACTCTGATTATGGATGAAAATTAGGTCTTGGATGAGATAGCTCAATATGTGAATGTCAACACCCTTGAAGCTATCAATGCCATCAATCTCCCAATCTACACGTACTCAATCTACCGACCACACCATTTGGGTGGGATTTGGAAATGGATTCTGTGTCTGCAGCCTATGATCTTATTAACAAAAATGACTCGAATTTGAAGGGTTGGAAATGGTTTTGGAGAATCAAAACTCCGCAAAAACCTAAAACTTTCATATGGCTTATACTCCACAATAGCCTTCCAACCAATCATCTCTGGGCTAGGAGAGGTATTGCAACCTCAGATCTATGCCCAAGATGCAATACTTGCTCAGAAACTATTAAACATCTTTTCAGGAAATGTAACAAAACCAAGGAGCTTTGGAGTAGCATTCCCTCGAGCCATTTAATGAGAGGAGGCATGGATACTCCAGATCATGACCGGTATTCCCTAAATTTGTGAAGCAACAGAGACTTGGGTATGAGAAATAATATAATATACCCTGGCATACTATGTTTATCACTACATTATGGCAGATTTGGAAGGATAGAAACAAAAAAAGTTTTGAGAATATTGAGATGCCATCTTCCATCAGTATCAGGATAATTATTTCTTATTTCCAGAAAATCGTTGAAGCCTTCAAGTTAAACACAAACACCCCCCCCCCCCCCCCCCCATAACTGGCACCCATACAACATGCCTAATCTTCTGGTCCAATCCAATTGCAGGGAATATCAAACTAAATACGGATGACTGCTGGTACGAGACTATGGGAGAGGAGGTTTTGAAGGCTAGCTAGTTCAAAGATCACAAGGGAGTTTGGATTATGGGATTCTATGGTATGAGATACTTCACCTCAAGCTTGGAAACGGAGATATGGAGTATTTACAAGGGATTGGAAATCATCCAAGAAAGGAAGCTCGAGAATGTAACAATCAAATCGGACTCCCCTCACAGCAGTAAACCCGATCACGGAAGGCAACCCGAACCATCACCCCCAAAGTGTGATGATAAATGAAGCCCACTACTTCATGGCTCAGACCAACATCTCGATTGGCCATACTTACTGCTCGGCCAACCAATGTGCAGATCGACCACCTTGCAAGAGTGAGAGCTGAATATACAGACAAGCTTGTGTTTGTCATGGACGTACCCATTGCTATGAGAAAATTTGTCCTACGAGACAGCCTGAACATTCAGCAAGTGCTAGACTAGTGCTAGGTTTTTCTTCCTTATCTATAAGACTATTATCTATGTGTGTACTCCATATGTCATACTCTGTTTTGTAATCCTTTTATGAATTTTTGTTAGACCGGAAAAAAGAGAGCTGTAAGCTCGATAAACCGTAAACACTCCTTTTTAGCTATTTAAGCTATGCATATCAGAACTTCCCAGCAGAATACCTCTAGCTAGAGTAGTAGCTCGGTTAATTTGCCGAGGTACTATTAGTAGTCCACGAGCTTAATTATAAAAGCAGAAAGTCTACTGGCACAGCAAATCTGTGCACAGATTTCTATGTGGGGCCCACTAAGAGTCCCACACAAGTGATTTGAGTCGTTCATTATGTTTAAAACATTTTTTCAAGGGCCCCCGCGAAAAATCAGCTCAATCCGATACCTATAAGTACTTGATCTAATCGTCTAACTTTTCATTCTCTAAAAACTTGAATGTAAAGTTAGATGATTAAATCAAGCACTTATAGGTTTCGGATTGAGTTGATTTTTCACGGAGGCTCTTGAAAAAATGTTTTAAACATAATGAACGGCTCGAATCACTTGTGTGGGACCTGTAGTGGGCCCCACATAGAAATCTGTGCACATGATCTGTGCACAGATTTGCTGTGCCAGTAGACTGGTTCTTATAAAAGTAACTAACATCAATTTGGTTCTGGTATATTGGGTCGAGTTTTTGTATGATATTGGTAGTTTATCAAGACAATAGCAGAAATGGGTTCAGTTCTACCTAATTTACGTTAGTGATGAAGATGGTTTCAAATGGGTTCTGTTTGAAGAATTTAGGGTTTCGTCTAAACCTAATTTTGTAGGAGATGAAGATTGGGAAAGTCAAAACCATAAAAAGAAAGATTATTTTAATGAATGATTGATAGATGATAAGTAGGATAGACCTAAGGAGCTCAGCACTATAAGAAAGATGGACCTGGGGAGTATGGGTTAGCCTTGCTAAATCTCCTCCAGGAGCTTGCTTAAGATGGAGCCATGACCTTCTAGCTCCGTCCTCCAGACGAAGCTTGAAGGATGTCCAAGGACCGGCTCCGGCCCTTAGCTACAACAAGAAGCATAACATCTACGAATCATCCCTGGGATATACTTGTTCCGATAAAGATGCCGCACCAAGAAACCTAAAACCTAAGGGATAAGGGAAAGCTAGGATAAGCATAAAGCACCAAAGATATGCATGATTCAAAGATGGGTAAAGGCTCCTAGCTAATTAAGGTAAGACACCCATAGACTTCTAGCTAAGGCGGGACTCTACATTCCTCAAAGAGGTTATCCGGAATATACGAGATATAGTCCTACAAGGACTCAACCTCCGACTAAAGTGCCTATAAATATGATGGTAGAACTCCAATACAAGGTACGAAACTCCATAACTGAGAATCTCAATTCTTTCATTGAAATAAGGATTCCACTGACTTAGGTATCGGAGGGTGGTAGGCACGCCACCACACCGGTGACTCGAGTTGTCCGCTTTGTTTTGCAGGTCCAGGTCGGGGCTGTCACAAAAGCTGTTTCATCAGCTGGCGCCGTTTGTGGGAAACGCTTTTTCCTTACAGTGAATAGTTTTTGTATGGTAGAACCTGATCAAGCAAAACAACAATGGCTTCAGATCCCGAACAAACGGGTATCGATGATGCCACAAAAGCTGCCGCTGCGGCCAAGGCCACAGCTGCTGCCAAGGCAGCCGAGATATCCAAGGCAGCAAAGGCCGTCAGGGCCGCCGCCGCCGCCGAAAAGGCCGCTAAGGGGTAGAAGCAGCCAAGGCTGCAGCGGCCAACCAAACGGGAGGTGATCAAATGACCCCAGAAGCGTTTGCCTATATGCAATAACAGATAAAAACTTTAACCCAAGGGTTACAGACTGCGATGCAGGAAAATGTGGACTTGTGAAAGCAGATCTCCGAGCCAAGCATCCCGAATTTACAGAACAGCTGCCACGGAGACGACGATGATACAGAAGAAGGCGAATCCGCCGAGAAGAAAAGCCAAAATCATAGAAAGTATGGCAAGCCACCCCCAGAGACATCGCCCCACGGGCAAGAGGCGTTACTCAAGATGCAAAACCATATTGAAGGGTTAACGAAACATATCAAAGCACAAACTCCAGCTACGGTTGAAGAGTTGGTGCAGAATACAGATTCACCTTTTACACCCGAAGTCATGGGACTCCCTCTTCCAAGGAAGTTTAAGATGCTACAACTGGAAACGTTTAATGGCTCTACGGACCCATTGGATCATTTGGAAACATACAATCTCTAATGCACCAGCAAGCAGTACCAGATGAGGTAATGTGTCGAGCATTCCCTGTTACCCTAAAAGGAAGTGCCCGAGCATGGTTTAATAAACTTCCACCAGGGAGTATACGTAGTTTCAGAGAGCTTAGCACAAGCTTTGTAAGCTATTTCATTGCTGGCCAGCGCCATGGCAAACCAGCAACACACCTCCTGACGGTGAAGCAAGGAAGATGAGAGTCATTAAGAGAATATACCACTAGGTTCAACAGAGAGGTGATCCAAATAGATGAAGCCGACGATAACGTGAAATTGCATACATAGCTAGATTATATTAAGGACAATTCCTAGACCTTGTGTCTCAAGAGCCACCAAAAACCATGGCAGAGCTCATGTTCAGAGCTAAGAAGCACATGAATGCAGAAGAAGCTATTTATGCAAGGCGTTCACGCGACGGTTTTGATCCTCAAGCAAGACCATCACATATGGGCGAATTCCCTCTTGCAGATAAGAGGATGAGAGAAGCTCCCCGCAAGTTGGGAGGTGAACTAAAAAGCAAGAAGGTGGACCCCAGAAAGAGGGGCAGCAGGAGGACCTCCCTAAGGCAAGTACAAGCAGTTCACTCCGCTCGTAGCTACGGCAGAGCAAATCCTCAGCAACCTACAAGACGATCTCGACCTCAAGTGGCCTGGAAAGCTGAGAACTGATCCTAGCAGAAGAGCTAGGGATAAATACTGCAGGTTTCATAGAGACCACAGACACAACACAAATGCCTGCATTGACTTGAAACAACAGATCAAGGATCTGATTCAAAGAGGAAGGCTTCAGCGTTTTGTAACGAAAAAGCACCAGAAACAATCCAAGAAGGAGGACACGACCAAGGAGGATAGAGATGACACGACACCCCAGTCAGGTCCCATTGGAGAGATCAAGGTCATCCATGGAGGATTTGCAGGAGGTAGGGAATCCAGCAATGCTAGGAAGGCTCACCTAAAAAGACTCAGGATAGAGGAACATCTGGAGGTTAATACAATTGGCTGCCCAAGCAAGTTTCAGAAAAAAGAAGAAATACCCATAATTTTCTCAGAAGAAGATGTCAAGGGAATTCAGATTCCCCATGACGACCCTCTAATTATAACCATTGTTGTGGCAAACTGCCTCACACGAAGAGTATTGATCGACAGTGGAAGTTCAGCTGATATACTCTACCTCCATGCATATGACCAATTGAAAGTTGGACGAGAAAGGCTAAGGCCTATGGCATCACCATTAGTTGGATTTGCAGGCACGCCCATTTGTCCAGCTGGTCAGATAGCCCTACCGATTACCATGGGAGAAGAAGGAGGACAGATTACATGTATGGTTGATTTCATAGTAGTTGACTGCCCTTCAGCATATAATGCAATACTAGGAAGAACAACTTTGAATAAGATCAGGGCAATAATCTCCACATACCATTTGATGATAAAGTTCCTAACATCAGAAGGAGTTGCTTGTGTCAGAGGAGATCAGAAGGCAGCACGGGAGTGTTACGTTACTTCACTAAGAGGAGCTAACATCACCATGAACGTAGAGAGTCTCGACACACGAGATGAAGAAAAGCTCCAGCATGGAGAGCCCGTTGAAGAGCTCGTAAGACAAAACAAAGACGTTTTTGCGTGGTCCCACAAGGACATCCCGGGAATTGACCCAAGGGTCATATTCCATAAGCTGAACGTTGACCCAACGGTACGTCTTGTTAAGCAGAAGAAAAGAACTTAGCTCCGGAACGAAATGAAGCTGCGGCCAAGGAAGTAGAAAAGCTCATGCAAGCAGGATCCATCCGCGAAGTTCTCTACCCCGACTGGCTAGCCAACGTAGTCTTGGTAAAGAAAGTTAATGGCAAATGGAGAATGTGTGTAGATTTCACTGACCTCAACAAAGCATGTCCAAAGGATAGCTTTCCTCTACCGAGGATTGACTCCTTGGTAGATTCTACTGCCGGACATGAGCTCCTCAGCTTCATGGATGCATTTTCAGGATATAACCAAATCCAAATGCATCAAGAAGATCAAGAAAAAACCTCATTTGTTATCGACATGGGGTTATATTGCTATAAAGTAATGCCCTTCTGTGATAACCCGAATTTTTACATAGCCTCAAAATAAATAAATCTCTTAGAATTACAAATTCTCAAGATAAATATACATGATGGGCCTATAAACCTCCAAAATAGACATATTTCTAAACAATCTCTAAAACTAACTCTTTCAATACTCCAACTCGGGTCCCCATTAACTTGCTTTGCACCTGAAAAATATAAAACGCCTGGGTAGTATATGCAATACGAGGACAATAACATGGCTAGCAATAAGAATAGGCTCAATAAACGAGGATAATAAATCAAGTAGGATCATTTTGAACGCTTTTCATTTGTAGCCTCATACCAGGCTCATCTCGATAACATGCCAAGCACCACCTAGGTCAAAACTCTATATTGGGTACATGGGCCCCATAAACATACTAGACTCCCCGTGGGGCAATCCATCGTACATCTTTCATAACTCTGCCACCCGGTAGGCTTAAACATGTACCAATCTGTTCCATGGCTTTCAGCCAAATACTTTCTGTGTCACGATACAAGAAGTGACAATAACTGAATCAAGAAAGCTTAGACATCAAATGAGTACAAATATGAGAGAATCAAATAACACTCTTTGCAAAGAGATTTAGCTTGGAATGTATTGCATACTACCCGGTACCTCAAAGTTACGCTTGAATATCACCCGCCGTGGAATTTCTCACAAAAGCTACTATGAAGAAGTTGCCATGCTACAAAACGTACTGCCCCTCACATTTTTCTATTTCTCCAGAGCATTAAGAATTTTCCTTGCAAATAACCCTATTTGAACCAAAGTCTTGTGAACCAGTTAATTTTAGAATACCACGTGTACAAACCATAAGATGACTAAGCTAACACTTTGCTTATCAACCATTTTTCCAGCCTACACGTTGCACACAAGGCACCGAATGGCCCCTTTTTTTCTTTTCCTTTCCTATGTTGTCTAATTACCCAACTCAAATAAAATAGTATTTTAAAAAAATACGGGATATTACACCTTCGGTCTCAAGAATGCAGGTGCGACGTACCAGAGACTGGTCAACAAGATGTTCAAACAAAAAATCGGGCGCAACGTAGAAGTATACGTGGACGACATGCTGGTTAAAAGTGCTAAGGCACATAACCATGTTGCAGACCTGAAAGAAACCTTTCAAGTTCTCAGAAAATACCAAATGAAGCTCAATTCAACGAAATGTGTTTTTGGAATCTCCTCAGGGAAGTTCTTAGGCTTCATGGCACTACTACAATAATAGATAAATACCACACTAAGGAGGTTCACAAAGATCACGGTTTTCAGTGAAAGTGTGATAAAAAATTGTAGGCTAACTTTTTAATCTCAGTTTAAATCAAAGGCTGAGATAAAAAGTGGTGCTTAGCCACAGAAAAGAGCAAGACAATAGATCTCAATCTTGCGACGAGATAAAAGAAAAAAGACCTCACTCTTATAATGTGATAGAAGACTTTAACGCGGAATAAGCGCGGAAAAGAGAGAGATAAAGACCTCGCTCGTGTGGTGAGAGAAAAAACAAAAGACCTCACCCTTGGGGCGGGATAAAAGACTTTGGCGCGAAAAAGGGCGAGATAAAAGATCTCGCTCTTATGGCGAGATAAAAAAACTATGATAAAAACCGGGAACTTCTGAATTGCGCTCATTTAGGCGCGCTTGGAAAAGTAATTGAAAGTGCTCAAAACGACGTCGTTTCACGTTAGCCCAAAATAAGCCCTAATTACCCTCTCCACTCACACATTGAAGCTCACTCATCATCCTGGCCTCTCCATTACACGATTCATCTTCATCCTCACATGGTGCCGCCGCCTCTTTGCCCTCATCCTCACACGCTGCCGCCGCCTCTTCTCTCTCCACCACCACCGTGAAGGAAGAAACGGTGCGTTCCCACTCTGTGATTTCTTGTATTCCTTCATTCTAATTTAATCTTCGGTATGGAAAATCGCATGGGCGATGAAGATTTTCGTGTATTTTTATTGCATTAATGTAGTCGACCTTTCGTACTTGACACATTCAGTAGACTCGCAAATTCCCGCACCATTGTTTACTACCCTATATTGAACCATTTCTCATCCTTAGAAGGGCGAGAGAACTCATGTTTTCTTAAATCGGACAATGTTGTTCCCGTTTTAGATCGGATCTTTCGATTTGAACTTTCTCTCTTGCATCTCTTTAACTAATTTCTGCCAGAAGATTGATTTCTCCTGGGTGGTTTTCGCTGCCCTTCCAATGTGTACTGTGAAGAAGCTTTAAAATCTTCTCATACATGGGATTGTTTAATATCATGAGAAATACCTTCCCTTAGGGATGGACTAACTTGCTTCTTGTGAGGAGCGAGAGACTTGCTGTTAATGAAACCAGATTGTGAAATTAATCCCCCAACCTTAAGCATGGAACTACTGCCAGAGGAAGATGCACTAGCGTCACCTCTTGGTTGGGCCACTTTTTTGGGCTTCCATGTTTCTAGACGCTCCCAATCTAGAACTCCGAAATTCAAAGCCTTTTCTTGGAGATTTTCCCCTTTCTCCACTCATTGTAGATAGCCTGGAAAATTCGACATGTTCTTGACGAGCTCATCATTTTTATTTGCCTTACTCCCAATCAAAGGGTTTTGAGAGTTCTTTGTAGATTTTGGCAGTAATATAAGAACGATAAGAACGTCACCTGCCCTCTGTCTTATTTCATGATTCTGATCAAGGCAACACTGACCAATTGGAATGGTAATATTGTGCTTTTCTTGAAACTTGGGGCTTTGATTTGCTTGGGGTGAGAGGATCCTCGGCTTCAGGACTTTTGAGGTTTTTTGTGGCCTTGAACTCCTTTTGACCTCTAAACTAAACATCATGTCCCCGGCAGGTCTAGCGTATTGATTACTAGTTCGCATCTTAAATTCCACAAAATCACACTTCAATCGCCATATCAAGTGTTGTTCACATGCATGTTACCTGTCAAAACATGTTACAAGGCAATTCTTAGTTACATCCTACATAAGTTTAACTAGAGATGAGTGCTTCTAGTGCTTGTAAGTTGTAAGAATGAAGTTAGAACTGCATTACATTGGCAATTGGTTCAACTGAATTTGCTTACATTCCAAATTGGGCTTCCATTAAATAGGACAGCAGGCCCAATGCTCATCCTTTGTTCAACTGAATTTTCGTTTCTTAAAGCTGTAGAACAAAACATCATTAATGTTTGTCATGCCTGCTTTTTCTAATTCGCAGAATGTGCTTACATTGGCAATTGGTGCTCGTTTTAGTATGCCTTAGAACCTATATCATGATATGTATAGTCAGCAGCATTGGATTGATTTCCAAATTTGGCGGGCCTTGTATTCTTGCTTTGAAATATCCAAAGTGTTAGCTTTGTTCTCATGCTTCAGAAATTTGTTGTTACTGCGGTTAATTTAGTAATCCTAACACCTTCAGAAATTTGTTGTTACGGGGCTTTGTGTCGGCTTTAATTGGAGCCCCACCTAGTGGACTAGTTCTCATGCTTTTGAATGGCTGAATCCACCCGATATTTGTTTCAAAATGTGATCATACTCATGCAATCATAAAGTCATGTTAATCCTTTTCTCTCGCACTCACTTGCATGCAATCACTTTGTCATCTATTCGGTGCCCATGCCTACTATGTGGGTTTGCTCTAATGTTTAACTATCAATTTTTTGAATCGAAGCACTTAACCAACTATATGTTTTTTTACATTCAGAGACTGTGAACTAGAGAATTGTGCATCAGACAGCAAAGTGATTTCGCCAAAGGGCTCCATTCATTCCAAAGACCTTGGTAAGCTCTCTATGTGTTCTTTTCCATTTTGGTTCCCTACATTATGTGTTCTTTTCCAATTTGGTTCCCTACATGACAATTTTTTTATGAGGACTTCCTAGTGTATTGATTCAATTGTGTCTGTGTTTCCCAACATGACAATTTTTTTACGATTTTTTTTCAATCTAATGCAGTTCAATGGAAAAAAAAACTTACACAAAAGCCAAAATTGATGAAGTGCGAGCCGAGTGGATAAAGTCCATCATGAACGAAGTATAATTAACTTATACGTGTAAGTTAGCTCTTCGTTTGTTTAGATGGCTTTGATCAAGAATGTAGGTTGTAGCTTTTTAATTGTGTTGCATTGGGAGTGTTGAGATTAGTTTCATGCTTTGGAAAGTCTTAGATGATCAGTTTTGGGAGGGCTGCTGCTAGATGGTGGTGTGGCTATTAACTTATTCATTGTAGTTTCATGTATTTTATGTGGTGGTTCTAAAGAACCAAAAGATGAGGTCAACTTTTCCCTCTTAGAAAATGCCAAACTGAGCCTGAAAAAGGCCATACAGAGTTACAAAGTCAAAAGAAGCGATTCAGTATTGGTATTTTTTGAAATTTACAGAGTTTAAAGTGTAGAAATTGCGTGTCATTTTTCGTTCGTATGAGAGCTAAGTAAGCAGTGACAAGGGTTTTGTATAATGTGTGTTGTGAATTTGTGTTTCAGATATCCATAGATATCCTTGGCGCGGAGCCATGGACAACATAGTGTTCAGAAATTTGTAGCTGGTTTTCATTGTTAGAAAGGATTTTAGATCCAATATAACAGGACTCGTTGTTGCATTTGACCATGTGGGATGCTAATAGCTACAGGAAAATGAGTGAGACTAATTACCTATTATGGGAAATTGAATTGTATCGTATGCACTACCTGTAGTTGTCCAATGTACTTCCAAAGTTCCAATCCCTTTGTGCAAAGGCTATTATTATACATAACATCCGGTTGATAAGTTGGTTCGTCCTCATCTTTCTAGCAATTACTCGTTAATTCTTGTCTACTGTCTTTGTTCCACCTTATTTTCTTGTAGCATTTTTAAGAATCCTGACCTCATCTGATAGGGTGTTGAGTCTTACATCAGAAGTTTAAGTGGGAGATCCTGGGTTTAAAATAGGAGCAAAGATCATGGTTTTAGGGTGGGGGTTTGCCTTGTAACAACCCTATCTGTTTTGGAGTGTCTAGTTGCTTGGAAGCATACATTTTGGATTCTGGATATATAAGTAGGGTTGATGAACCAAATTGTCTTTCCCATGGTAATCATTTTGACTGAGCCTATACGGTTATTCGTCTCCTTAGTGTACGTAGTCAGTGGATGAGGAAAACACCCCGTTTTGCCACATAATAATACTTTTGCTATTCCAGTTACAATTGTTGTGGTTGTTGCTGTTCCTGAGGGACTGCCTTTAGCTGTGACCTTGAGCCTTGCTTTTGCCATGAAGAAGATGATGAATGACAAAGCACTTGTATGCCATTTAGCTGCTTGTGAGACGATGGGGTCTGCCACTTGTATCTGTAGTGACAAAACTGGAACGCTAACTACTAACCACATGACTGTTGTAAAAGAGTGCATTGGTCGAAAAATAAAAGAAATTAGCAGCTCTATGGATACTTCTACCTTTTGGTCTGAGATTCCTAATTCTTCCTTGAAAATGCTAATTCAATCCATATTTAACAATACGAGGGGAGACAGTTAAGAACGAGGGCAACAAAATTGAAGTGTTGGGTACCCCCACTGAAATGTCTTTGCTAGAATTTGGGCTGTTTCTTGGTGGGGATTTCAAAGCAGTACAACAAGAGACAAAACTTTTTGTTGCTTGATGCTGCTGTTTCTATTTCTATTGATGCTGCTAGTTTTTGCTTAGAGTTCTTGATCTTATATATGCCTGAGTTTGGTTCTAAAAATGTGTTTTCTGCTACTTTTTGTTTGGAGTTCATGCTACTGTTACTTTTTGCTTGGAGTTCATGTTGTTGCTACTTTTTGTTTTCTGCTGGATTTAGGCATGCTTTGAGAATGACGAAGTGCTTGAAATTGGCTTTCAGAGAATGACGAAGTGGTTGAAATTGGCTTCAGAGAATGAAATTGGCTTAAGAGAATGACAAAGTGCTATTCGTTGTAGCTTAGGACAAAACTCTATGTGGTTCAAGTTTTCTTTGTCCTTTTTTTTGTTAAAGCTTTTGTTCTGCAGTTTTTATGCATTTTCAGAAATTTGATTGATCTTAGATTGAAAGTACGCTTTCAGACACGATATTTCTATCTATGACATGTTTTGTGCAAGATGCAATATCAATTTTGCCTATTTCGTATTGCGCTATCTTTTGTTTTGGAGAAGACAGCTACGGGCTGAATACATATTTTACATGTATTTATTATTGGTTATAGATTCGGGCATTTTTTAAATGCAAAAAGAAAAAAAAAGATGCATCTTTCAATCAAGTTTCTAGACTGTGATGATAAGAACATTTAACCACAATTTTAGACGAAAACCGTGATCTAAAACCAGAAAAGATCACGGCTAACTATTATCCATCTCATTTTTTTGACATGAAAGATCACAGTATTTGGTGGTGATTGTTATCTACATATAATCACGATTTTTTAAGAAAAGCGTGATCGAAACCCAGGGAAGAACACGGAAAATGAGTTTCCATCTCGGTTTTGCCTAGAAATGATCATGCCTTTTGGGCGTGATTGTTTCTATCTTTCAATCACGGTTTATAACAGTGATAAAAAGAGTGACTTACAATCACACCCACATCCATCACGGTAGCAGGAGTGATGGAAGACTAACAATCACAGCTTTATGATTTATTGTAGTAGTGTGGTGTCTCAACGAGGCATTGAAGCAAACCCTGAAAAGATTCAGGCTATACTCACCATGCGTTCACCACAGAATATCAAGGAGGTCCAAAAGCTAACAGGACGAGTCGCAGCATTGAACAGGTTCATCTCACGAGCAATCGATAAGTGTCAAACATTCTTTAAGGTTTTGAAAAAAGCCTTTGAATGGACAAACACGGAGGAAACAACTTTCACTCAACTAAAGGAGTATTTGACATCACCACTGCTGTTAAGTAGGACACAGGACGGAGAGAACCTGTTCCTCTACTTAGCTGTCTCCCCTCACACCGTCAGCTCGGTTTTGGTTCGGAAGGAGCAGGGGGCTCAACTCCTAGTATACTATACAAGCAGGGCGTTAAGGGGAGTTGAGCTGAGATACCCCAAAGCTGAAAAAATAGCCTTTGCAATGGTAATAGCAGCCAGAAGGCTAAGGCCATACTTCCAGGCTCATTCAATCAAAGTCCTACCAGACCAACCACTTTGAAGGATTCTCCACTGCCCAGAGACATCAGGCCGTTTAATTCAATGGTCAATAGAGCTTGGTGAATTTGATATAGAGTATAAGCCGTGAATTGCCATTAAAGCACAGGTGCTGGCAGATTTCCTTACAGAATACACATATCCAGAGCCATAGAAGCTCCCCAAAGAAGAACCTAAACCTTGGGTCCTTCAGGTTGACGGATCAATAACCAGAGAAGCAAACGGAGCTGGCTTAATTCTAACATCTCCGAAAGGGTAGCGCCTTAGCTACGCGCTTAGGTTTGAGTTCAAAGCAACCAACAATGAGGCAGAATACGAAGCTTTGGTGGTTGGACTGGAGTTGGCAAGAGCCGTCGGTGCTAGCCACGTGATGGCCAAAAGTGATTCGCAGCTCATCATAGGACAAGTCTAAGGAGAATACACTGTGAAGGAAGAGGTAATGCAAAAGTATTTGGATAGAGTGAAGGCCCAAATAACGAAGTTGCAAAGCTTTAATATTGTTAGAATCCCAAGGGAGGAGAACAATGAAGCCGATTATTTGGTGAAGTTGGCCACGGCCAAAGAAGACGCTATTCTACGGAATGCACCAGTAAGATACTTATAGTTGCCAAGTATCTTTGCCCTAGACATACAAGTGCAAGCTATCAATTACAGTGACTCATGGATAGGTCCCATAGTTGACTACATAACAAGTGGGGTTCTTCTAGATGACAAGGTCAAAGCTAGGCAGCTCAGGATCAGAGCTGCAAAAGACCTAATGATGGGAGATGTGCTATACAGAAGAAGCTTCTCATTACCATACCTAAGATGCCTGATCACGGCAGAATCTACATAAGCTATGGAGGAAGTCCACTAAGGAGTATGTGGGGATCACCAAGGTGGCCGCATGTTAGCCTACAAACTCCTTAGGTTGGGATACTACTGGCCCAGCATGAAAAAAGATTGCAACTCCATGGTCCAAAAATGTGAAAAGTGTCAACGTTTTGCCAATATCATTCATGGATCACCTACGGTCTTAACCCCAATGAAAGAACCATGGCCATTCGCCCAATGGGGGTTAGACCTGATTGGCCTACTTCCCATGGCAGCAAGCCAAGTCCAGCATGCCATTATAGCCATGGATTACTTTACGAAGTGGGTCGAAGCTAAGGCATTGGCCACAATCACAGCAGAGGTTATGATTGATTTCTTGTGAAAATTAATTATTAGCCGATTTGGATTGCCACGAGTCATAGTTACGGAATGAGGGAAACAATTTAACAATGTCCAGTTTAAAGCATACTGTATTTCTAAGGGAATACATGTACATTATGCGTCTAAAACTCATCCAAAAGCTAATGGGCAGGTCGAAGTGACGAATCGAACCATCAAAAAGGGGATTAAGAAGAGGCTACGAGAGGCCAAATGAGTTTGGCCAGACGAGCTTTACAATGTGCTATGGACATATTGAACAACACCCCGAACCGCAGCTGGAGAAACTCCATACTCTCTTGCATTTGGGGCTGAAGCAGTAGTCCCCATCGAAGTTGAACTCCTCAACTACAAAACCGCAAGTATTGACCAAGAAAATCAGGAAGATCTCAGGGCTGAGCTAGACCTTCTAGAAGAGACAAAGGAAACAGCAATGGCCAAAGTAGCCATTTACCAGCAAAGAATGGTCAAATACCACGAAGCACAAGTTAGGCCAAGAGGTTTTCGTGCTGGCGATCTAGTTTTAAGGAAAGTTGATCCCACTGGAAAGAAGGTGGGCAAGCTCAGCCCAAATTGGGAAGGACCCTATCAGGTCTTACACCATGTCAAAGATGGTGCATACAGGCTGCAACCCTAAGGGGAAAAGAACTGCCAAACTCATGGAATGCAGAGCATCTCAAGAAGTATTACAAGTAGGTGCTTACGATGAAAGTTTATTTCTATTCTTTAGAAGTTTTATTCCTGTTTTTAGGAAACTCTTAGTTTTCAATAAAATTTTAGCAGCAAAGTTATTTTTACTAGGACCACGTGTTCTACTTGTTAGCCTTTGAGGCCAATAAAACTCCCCACGAGGGACGATTGTTCACTTTTGCTCCTGTACGCATGATTAGAAAAGAAAGGTAGAAGAATAAAATTATTCAAATTTTATTGATTAATCCACACCTTAAGAGGTGTGGATAGCTTTTACATAAAAAACTTTATGGGTAAAACCCACAAAGTTACAACCTAATCACTACCTCCCTCCATTGGAGGGGAGGGAATTGGTGGCGCTGGTTGCCCTCGGAAAGCCTCCAACTGGTCCCAGTTGGCTATCAGCACCATGCGAATGGTTTTCTCCATGACGGAAATTGATTCCACCATAGCCTCCATCTTTGAAGACAGCCCGTCTATGACTGTCTTTAAGTCTTGCAGCTCCTGACTCAATTCAGAACTTTGCTCATTGTTTGCCATTGCGAATGCAAGTTGATTGTGGAATGAGATTCAGCCCATCACTGCTACTGGTTTTATAGTGCAATTTAGACGGTTCACTAACCGCCCACTAAACCAATCAGCACGATCACAATCAAAACTGCAATTAAAACCACCACTCCCACTGCTTAGAATAATGGGAAGGTGCACCTCTGATTACCTTGGGCAGTTGAAACAATTGCTTTTGATTAAAGCAAAGGATTGAACCACAAAGGCATAAGTAATTCTACGGGGAACAACAATCAGTATGTTAATTATTTACACACAAATCATTTATATACTTAGGGAGTAGGAATAATAGCACTCTTTTATGAAAGAGCTTAGGAAAAATATCCAAACTTATAGACGTAGCACGGCTATGCATGAAAGAGCTTAGGAAAAATATCCAAACTCACAGAAGTAGCACAGCTATGCAATGAGAGAGCTTAGGAAAAATATCCAAGCTCACAGACGTAGCACAGCTATGCAATGAGAGAGCTTAGGAAAAATATCAAAGCTCACAAACGTAGCACAATTATGCAATAAAAGAGCTTAGAAAAAATATCTAAGCTCACAGACGTAGCACGGCTATGCATGAAAGAGCTTAGGAAAAATATCCAATCTGTCACAACCTCGATTTTCAACATAAATAAATATTACATTTTAATAAAAGAGCCTCGCATAACGTAAATAATACCCAAAAGAGTTTCCCAGCGGTTACATTTACAACCAAGTCCCCATAGTTACAAAAAATACAACATTGGCACCACGGCCCAAATCAACTGTGATACAGATACAATACGGTCTGAATACTACAAACTTTAATCAAAAGATAAATTCAAGAGTTAATTAGTTACAAAACCATCTTTGGCCAAAAGAAAATCTATTACAAAGATGAATAAGTAACTAAATAAGGTTTAGTTTCCAAAAGCCTTCATGTACAAGCACACCGTCGCATGCAGCCTACTGTCCAACATTCGAACCTGAAAAGAAGGATTTTGTTGAGCTACACTAGCCCAATAGGAAAATCTTTACCAAATTTATATGTAAACAAGATGACGGGTGCAAACAAGAGAGGAGAAAGAAATATAGTTCGACAGACGATAACCAATCAATTCGCATATGAACCCTTATTGAAATCGGATACATAAACCATATGATACTAATCCCAGCTCGACTGGCTAACCCAAACTTCACAATCGGTATTTCCACCACTTGCGTTACCGTATAACACTATAAGGATTACCGTGTTACCACCACTTGCGTCACGGTGATCCCTAACAACTCGGGTTACTGTATTACCACCACTTGCGTTACGAAACTCTTTAAGTCTCCGTATTACCACCACTTGCGTTACGGGACTTCCTAAACCAAACTTCGACCCAAAATCAACTATTTCTCACACAACATGCAAACTAGGACTCCCCCATGAACACTTTCTTAGATAGAACCTCCTACGCTATACCAACGTCATCCCAAAAGCACCACAAATGATCACAAATACCAACAATCTATAGTATGCACATAAACAACGTTTAATTAAGTCAAATCTTATCCGATTCTTGCTAATGGAATACCAACGAACCAAGGAATGCATCGAACCATCGTAAGAAGTCAAATAGACATGCTTGAGATAGATTAGGAGGTGCCCAAAAGGGTTTAGAAGTTATTGGAGGTCAAAACAATCAACGGAGAAGCAAAAGGTGCAAAACTGGAGTTAAGCTGACTGTATCGATACGCCCTTAATCCGTATCGATACGCTATCAACTGTCCAAAAGATAAGCTCACTGTATCGATACGGCCCTTAATCCGTATTGATACCACAGGGCTTCAGGTAGAACTTTCAGCAGATTTTCAGATATGCTCTACAATCAAAATTCGATAATCAAGGGCACGATTCTACACCAAATCAACACATAAACATGTAAAAGAGGTAAAGAAGTCCCTACCTCGCAATAATGGTCGAGATTCAAGCGTTTTTGAACGAGCCCTAGCTTCTCGAACTCCGAAACTTCGATTTAAACTCAACCCAAGGATCTCCGAGCTCAAGAACGCGATTGCAAGGCCGGAGAGAGGTTGTTTCTTGAAGATTTTGGGAGATGGACTGGAGTTTTGGGTTGGAAGAGAGGAGAGAGAGAGAGAGAGATAGCCGGTGGGGAGAAGGAGAGAACGGATGAGAGAGAGTTAGGAGAGGAGAATTTGATCTCCTACAATGCACACACCCACCTTATATACCCATATATCTTTAAATCACACACATACTCCCTCAACTTTCTACTCTTTCAAATCAAGCCCCAATATAATTAATCACCAAATAAATCCTTATTTTCTCAATTAGGCATTTAATAATTAATTTCAAAAATCAAAATTATTCGGGTCTCCACACAATCTCACAGACGTAGCACAGCTATGCAATGAGAGATTTTAGGAAAAATATCCAAGCTCGCAAACGTAGCATAGCTATGCAATAAGAGAGTTTAGAAAAAATATCCAAGCTCACAAACGTAGCACAATTATGCAATAAGAGAGCTTAGGAAAAATATCAAAGCTCACAGACGTAGCACGGCTATGCATGCAAGAGCTTAAGAAAAATATCACAGCTCGCCGACGTAGCATAACTATGCAATCTACGGAATTACAACTCACCTAATAAATATCCCAAGGGAAAATCAAATAAGTGTCTCCATTGCTTGGACGCAAGCAATGAACACACTTAGGGGAGTAAGACGTAGTACAACTATGCAAGAAAAAGCAAGCAAACTTGGTACCGTAAAAGGTATGCCCCTTTACAAAAAGTCTAAAGCTCAAAAGCTTGGCGCAACGATAACAAGGACAGGAAATAGCGAAAGTTTACAAAAAGTCTATATGCATAATGTGCACAAAGACTATATTAAAAACTGCCATAGCATAAAGTGAAAGTATTCTTCCATTCCGCTTGCACCTGTACCAGCCATATTGTCCAAAATAAAATAGGCCCCAAAACATGATCTCATTAAGATCATCATCTCTAACCAAGCAGGAGTCAAGGCCAAACCAAATGGCCACTCCCGAAGAAGCACAATTAAAAGTACGAAAGTATTGAAATGTGTTTAGTTATAGACCCAAATAAATGGAAAAGTTTTAAAGGCCCGCGCCATCACCAGATGATGGGCCAGGAGGTGTTACTGCTGGAATTGGAGATTCAAGAGGAAGAGAGACTTTTTCTGGAGTTTGGAGAAGGGATATAATCGAAGAGCTCGGAATGGAGGTGTCTTTCGATGCTGCGTCATCACCCTCTTCTTCTTCCTTTCGTCCCCTATCAAGGCTAGAGGGCTCCACTTCGTCATCAACTTCAAATTTGGAAAAATCCAAATTTGGAAAGGCTAAGGCTACCCGGCTCCTCATGGCTTCAAACCCATCAAAATATTGCTGGGTTATGTCCTGATGGTACTCAGGGGACTGCATGAAGAGTTCAATGGCTTCCCTTCGAGCATTCTTCACCTTCTCAAGCATCCCCATGCTCATGGTCCTGTACTTCTCCATCTCCACGTCCCATTCAGAAATTTTCTGCTCCAAACTTTGAGCAGTAGCCACGGCAGTCTCTCTCTCCACCTCCAGTTCTTTCTTCAACTTCAGGGCAACATCTCTCTCGAATATTGCTTTTTGGAGCTCCACAGTCATAGAAGCACCCTGTTTTGTAAGTTTAAAATTGGCCTCCGTAAGGGTGACCACCTGCTTACTCATGCTATGGCTCTGGGAGGTAAGATATCGACCACGAGCTGAAGCCTGCCAAATGAGGAGAAGGGTCAATGAAGGAAGCAATAAATAGTAGAACACTAAGGCAGAGGGAGCATACCGTGGCTAAATCGACCAACATTTGCTCCCCAACTGCTTGGAGAGACATCTCCACCATCAATTCCTTATCAGTCGGATAGAGCAACCCAGAAACATGCTCAAGAGCCTTCTGATAACTACCCAAAATAGAAGGACCAACAGAAACCTTCGACTTCTTTGCAGAAGGAGTACTTTCCACGACTGTACCCTTCGCCTTTCTCTTTGATCTCAGCATCTTCATTAACAGTCTGCTCAGCCACTGAGTCAAAAGTAGGATCGTTAGGAAGGTCGGCATCCAAGAAGCTCTCAACGTTCAGCTCCTTTTGAATAGGGAGCTTTTCCTTTTCGGAGCTTTGGCCTCGGATGACTGCTTGACCCTCTTAGCTTTCAATTGGGCCAGTAAAGCTTTATCCATCTTTGGTGCCATCTCATTACCTTCACTTTCTTTTTCTGAAAAGAAAAACGAAATGAAAACAATAAGAAGGTCAGTAGACAATAAAGCACTAAAGTAAAGGCATAAAATACCTCTGGAAAGGGCTAAGGCCTCACGAGATGTCTCTGGACCCAACAGATAAGTAGCCAAAGACTCTAGTGTTACAAGCAACCCCCAGCTATGGATTTAGTAGCCCTGGACTAATCTAAGCTCTGCCTCGACAGCCGAGGTTAAAGGGAATGGAGCACGAGCTGTAGGGAGATAAGAATGGAAACCATTAAGAATAAAGAACATTCCATGGTACTCAGAAAATAAAGAAAGAGCTACGGCTTACAACTGGTAATGGGAACCCCCCATCTACAGGGAATACGCTGCGTATAGGATCCAACCTCCCAGCTTGGGAGCTCCCATCCATCTCCCCTAACAAAAAAGAATTTATCCTTCTAGTTCTTATGAACATTAGGAAGATCAATAACTAACTCTCCTTCACCAGGCTTCTTGGAAAAATAATACCACTCGGTGCCCCCTGGGGCTTCCTTTATAGAGAGTTGATTGAGAAATGGACCTTTGGATAGAGGAGTGAGACCATCTGACATAGCTCCCTAAAGAGCAGCACAGTCAATCAATAGACGCCAAGAATTGGGAACAATTTGGCCTGGTGCCTAACTCAAAAAACTTAACACTTCCCTAGCCACGGTGAGGAAGGGCAATCGGAGACTTCCTTCTAGAGCCCTAACATATAGACATGAATCATTTTCAATATAGGAGTAGGCTCACTCGGATTCAGAAGGCTTCGTAAGGGTAACAAAAGAAGGAATCGAATACCGGACTCGAAGGACAGCTAATTCCTCGTTCGTAACTGTCGACGGAATAGTTGAAGTAGAAAAAGAGGGGCGCCCACGGGACCCCCTCAAGGGACTAACTGGAGGGGGAAAAGCCCTAAGGCTACTCGACTGGCCCAAGTCAACTGAAGCCCTAAAACCACTACGACGATGCATCGAAACCTCTTCTTCTACAGTCGACTCTTCAGCGTTAAGAATCGATGAAAAGTTAATAAACCCTTTGACATTAGGGTTCTGACAGAGAATCGTGGGTACAAAGAAGCAGATAGATAAAAGAGGTCACGAAAAACCCTATTATGAAGAACAAGGGTGTAAGGTGCAAAATCCTCTATGATAGGAGAATACAAGTGGATACTGGGAAAACCCACCAACCTAGCACAGATAAACTCCCCCGGTGCAACTCACTTTGGGTCTGTGATTTCTACACTAGAGGGGGAATCCAATGTAAAAGAGAGGAAAGAACAGCAAAGAAAGAGGAGCGTACCTACAGGGGACGGGCTCTAACAGGATGATGGAGAAGAACGATGAAGGAGGATCTCACGCAGAAAATCGCTTGAGAAGATTCGAACGCCTCTCTGATAATGATTGATCGAAAACAACGAGAAGCTTAAAGAATCAGCATCAATCTCGAGAACGGCTCCTAGATCTTTGTCGTCCACCTCTTAAAACCAGAGTAGCAGGAATCTCGACACTTGTCCCATGGCAGGACCCACGTCTCCGAAACCTTCTGCAAATGGAAAAAGAGCGGTAACCGCCATTTAGGTATTTCCAATGTTCCCAACCTCTAGAGCAAGCCTGGAGGTCAGGAACAGGAGAGTACCTGATAAGTAGGATAGACCTAAGGAGTTCAGCACTATAAGAACGACGGACCTAGGGAGTATGGGCTAGCCTTGCTAAATCTCCTCTAGGAGCTTGCTTAAAATGGAGCCATGACCTTCCAACTTCGTCCTCCAGATGAAGCTTGAAGGAGGTCTAAGGACCGGCTCCGGCCCCTAGCTACAACAAGAAGCATAGCATCTACGGAATCATCCCTAGGATATGCTTGTTCCGATAAAGATGCCACACCAAGAAACCTAAAACCTAAGGGATAAGGGAAAGCTAGGATAAGCATAAAGCACCAAAGATATGCATGATTCAAAGATGGGTAAATGCTCCTAGCTAAGGTAGGACACCCATAGACTCCTAGCTAAGGCGGGACTCTACATTCCTCAAAGAGGTTATCAGGAATATACGAGATATAGTCCTACAAGGACTCAACCTCCGACTAAAGTGCCTATAAATATGACGGTAGAACTCCAATACAAGGTACGAAACTCCATAACTGAGAATCTCAATTCTCTCACTGAACTAAGGATTCCACGGACTTAGGCATCGGAGGGTGGTAGGCACGCCACCACACTGGTGACTCGAGTTGTCCGCTTTGTTTTGCAGGTCCAGGTCTGGGCTGTCACAAAAGTTGCTTCATCAATAGAGAATAGAGATTATTGGTGGAGTGGTGAAGAGAAAGAATCTACATAAGAGATATGCATTGCGGATTAAAAAAGAAAAAGAAAAAAGAGAGATGCACTGTTTATGCCTTGCTTCACTAAGTTTTTTGATGTTTTTTTTTTGTTGTCATTATTTAATTTTTTTTTTGGCGTTTGTTAGTCTTGCGCTCAATTTTTGTAAATTATTAATTTGTCTAGACGAGAGAGATCGGAGAAGTAAAATTTTTCTTTTTTTTCCCTAATATTTTCGAAAATATCCAAGAAACAGCCCAAAAAACCGGTATTTTGGATTGTTTCGGATTTTATCTTGGATATTACCAAAAATATTTGGGTAAAAGTCATATTTTTCACTTTTCTGATTTGTCTTATTAGACGAATTAATAATTCACAAGAGATAGACGCAAAACTAACGAACGCGAAAAAAACTGAATAACGCCAAAACAAGAAAAAACAAAAAAAATAAAAAAACCAGTAGATACCTTTGCTGCACATTCAAAGAGTATCCTCAATGGCATAAACAAAAGCAATAAATTTTTAAAGTTAACAATGTTAGTGCGTTTCTGATGTTGAGGCGTTATATTCTGGATAATTTGTCCTCCTTCCAACTCTCTTATCATGGAGGGCTTATTTAAGGAGGCTTACAACTTATGTTTGACATATCTTTTGATACCACAAAGTGAGGGGCGCCTTTCTGCCTTGGAATTGCTTTGTTTCTGGTATGTTGCTGCTTGCTTCCTCTGCTTCTCTTCCTCTGCTTCTCTAATACTGGTGATGAAACTGCTGCTGCTTTAATCCTAAGGGATACTAATCGTGTGGTGTTGCTTGGAACAGCCATATGCGCGCTTATGATATCTTGGCTTTGTAGGGTTTCTAAGGCTTGCTAGACCTGTTTGTTTGGAAAAGACTACAATACACACATCTTATTTGGGTGTGTATCATATGCACCCCCAAAATGTTATAAATTATAGAAAAAATGTTACGAATTGTATTGTTAAAAAGTTACGAATTGTATAAAAGTTACGAAATATATCAAAATGTTATGAATCATAATGAAAATGTTACGAATCGTACTGCTGAAAAATTATGAATTCTAGAATAAAAGTTACGAAATACGCTAAAATGTTATAAATGAATCATAAAATAGGTGCATATAGTACCTCCTTTTAAGGAATGTGTATTATAGACTTTCCCTGTTTCTTTTGGTGCCACATGTTTGGCTCTTTCTTGCCTCTCTTTCTTCCAATGCTTTATTGGAAGTTTTTTTAAAATTTTTTTTTCTCTTTTCTTTCCTATGTGATGTATCAATATCATGGGGTAGGTTTCCTCTTCTTCTCTCTCTCTCTCTTTTTTTTCCTCCTTGATGAACCCTATCAAATCTCCAATAAAATTTTCTTGTCTATCAAAAAAAAAAGGATGCTAAGTACAAAGAATTTTTATTTGGAAATCACTCGGAATGCATTTGTGGAAGGTATTTATGACCGGTTATAAATACCCTCCAAAGGTGCATTCCGGATAAAAATTCTTTGTATGTAGCTTTTCGGCCAAAAAAAAATATTAGTACAAAATATAACTCACAATGTTATAATAAAATTTAGCAATCATTTTAATAAAACAGCTTGGAATCTTTGGTGTGTCCCATTTTCTTGGAGGAAAATCTATCTTTCCAAACAAGACAACTGTGGTACACGGAAATTTATGCAAAGACTTGGAAGGCTTGTTCGATAACAACAAATCGATCTCTTTTGAGAGAGAAAAAGATTATCTGTTCTCAATCTCTTTGTGGCTATCATTATTGAAAGAATTATGGGGGAGAGTGGACTAGCGAGGAGTTGACTACTCGTCTACTCCTATGTCCCAGTGGCAGCCGTCGAGAATATTTTTGGATCTGACCAAAGGCAAATTTTTGGAGGAAGCATCAATTTAGGGTGGGTTTGGATTAAAAAACAATGAGTGACTTTTTTTTTACTATTCAAATTTTATTCTTATTTGTTGATTTTTGAGTCGAAATTTTTGTGACTTATTCGTTTGTCTTTGATGAGAGGAACTGAAAAATAAAAAAATTTGATCGAAACTCATAATTTTTTTGAAGAAGACAAAAATAAATCAAAAAGTTCACTTAAATTTTTTTTAAATCTTTTTTCAAAAAAATTTGGGTTAAAAAGTTTTTGGTTCCTCTGGTCGAGATAAATCAATAAGTCACAAAAAATTGAATAAAAACAAAAAAATGGAACTCTCGACTTTTTAATTCAAACCCACTCTTAGAGTATCAGCAGTGGAATAAGCAAATGTAAATAATCAAAATATGCTACATTAGATTTTGATTATCCATTTAGAGGTTGCTGAAGTTAGCAATGTTAAATCCCACATTGGTTATTTTTTGTCCACAATCAAAATCAATGGGCACTCCAAACTTTTTCTCTTCATTTCATGCATATTTTCTGAAAAAATGGTTTTTGAAAGAAAAAAACAGTTTATGTTAAAAACAGTTGTATTAAAAAAAGTTTTTTGAAACAAAAAACAGTTTATTTCAAAAAACACACTTTGTTCACTTAAAAACCATAAATACAGTTTTGAGAAATTTTGAAAGAATTGTACTTACACAAACAGTTTTGAAATTTTAAACTATAAATACAGTTTTTTTTAAAACATATTTTGTGTAAAAAAGAGTTTTGAAATTTCAAAAGCTATTTACCAAAAACACAGTTTTGTGCAAAAGAGTTTTGTAAACAGTATTGAAATTTAAAAAACAGTTTTTTAAAAACACATAATTTATTTACTTACAGTTTTTAAAATTTTTGAAAAAACAGTTTTTCCTAAAAAAAAAATTCTGAAAAATACAGGCTTTGTTTTGTTTACATTTTAGAAAGTTATTTTTGAGAGTTAGAGTGGTAATAAGTGAAGAGAGATAGAGAGAGATTTATTGAAAATTGTACCGAGAGTTAAAAGTAACTCTCAGAATGTTGAACCAAACGGAGTGACAGTTTTTTAAAATTATTTTTGAAAATATTGTTGAGAGAGAAAGAGAAAAGGAGAGAGAGAGAGAGAGAGAGAGAGAGAGAGAGAGAGAGAGAGAATATTTTTGTGTAATGATGGTGTACTTAATTGATTGATAGAGAAAAATTTGGTTATTGGCAAAATGTTATTAGTTTTGATTATTCAAAGGCCAAAATTTGAGGAGTTGCTAAGAGGTTGCTAAGTTTGGTTATTCTAATGTGAACACTTTTTTGAGCAAACATTGCTAACTTTAGCAACATTTTGGTTTTGATTATTCCACTGTGGATGCTCTTAGGAGTGCAACTAAACAAGTATAAAATTTTGGGACTTCACATTGTTAAGCTTAACAACCTCTTAAATGGATAGCCAAAAGATGATATGACAAGTTTTGATTATCTAAATTTGGTTATGTCATTGGAGATAAGAGTATCCACAATGGTATAATCAAACCTAAAAGATTTTTAAAATTAACAATGTTGGTCTAAAATATAGTTCACAATTCAATTCTTTAACCAATAACCAAAATTTGGCATATCGATAACAGTTTCTTTGGATAATCAAATTAATTTGGGGACCACAATACTATCTCTTTTTCCTTTCTCTCTTCTTTCATCACTATCAATGGACTCACCTACCAATCTCTTAAATGAATAACTAAAAATTAATGTACTAATTTTTAATTATTCAATTTTGATTATGCCGTTTGAGAGACCATATGTAAACATCCTGGAATTTTACTCTATGGTGTCCATTTAATTCTAAGAAAAGTCTACCTTTCCAAACAAGACAACTATTGTTAATGTATATGGAAAAGTATGCAAAGACTTGGAAGACTTATTCGATAACAACAAACCCATCTCCTTTGAGTGAGAAAGATCTCCTTTGAGAGAGAGAGAGAGGGGGAGAGAGAGGAGAGGAGAGTGGACCATCTCCTTTGAGTGAGAAAGAGAGATCAATAACAACAAATCCATCTCCTTTGAGATAGAGAGAGAGAGAGAGGGAAGAGTGGACCATCTCCTTTGAGCAAGAAAGAGGGATCAATAACAACAAATCCATCTCCTTTGAGTGAGAAAGAGAGATCAATAACAACAAATCCATCTCCTTTGAGAGAGAGGGAGAGAGGGGGGGAGAGTGGACTAGCGAGACTTTTTAGCTGACTATTCCTATTTCTAGTGGCGGAGCCAGGATTCGAATAAGATGGTGGTATCATAATTTATACACAGATGTATGCAAATAGACATGTTCGTGAATTCAATTTTTATGTTAGTACAAACTCACTAAAATCGGTAAAGAAATACAATAAAAATAGTAAACTTGTGGGGAAAAAATTGATATCCAAATGTTTACGTTCCTTTCCAATTAGTGGAGAAAATACAAACCATGTGGGAATTTTTAATAAAAATACTAAAACTTGTGAGGAAATATTAATGTCTAAATATGTTACGTTCCTCTCCAATTAGTGAAAAGAATACAAACTATATGAGAATTTTTGTAAAAAGAAGCATGCAATAAAAACACTAAGCATGTGGGAAAAAAATTAATGTCCAGATGTGCTAAATTCCTCTCAAATTAGTGGGAAATGTGAGAATTTATGACAAAACTAAAAAATGTGTGTGTGTGTGTGTGAGAGAGAGAGAGAGAGAGAGAGAGAGAGAGAGAGAGAGAGAGAGAGAGAGAGAGAGAGTGAGTGCTGGTCCTGAAAAGAGGAAATTCAAAATGGTGCGCTGGGTCTCGACATGAGCTCCTTCTAGCAAGGCACATGGCTTAACTACTCAGCCAAAGTGAAGATTTTGTACATTCTTCGTAACTTTTAATTTAAAGCTCCTGAGTTATTATTAATATTATTATTGAATTTTTGAAATGAGGGTGACATGTGCCACCTCCCCTACTAGCTCCGCCCCTACCTATGGCACAGTGATAGCAGTAAAGAATACTTTCTGTGCCTAGCCAATGAGATTTTTTTGAGGAAACATAAACTTATATTAACCGGAAAACCGAAAAAACATAAACCTTTATGCGAAGACTTGGAAGACTTGTTCGATAACAACAAATCCATCTCTTTTAACCAAAAATTTGGCATATCGATAATCGTCTCTTTGGCTAATCAAATTAATTTGGGGACAACTGTACTATCTCTTTTTTCTTTCTCTCTTCTTTCATTACTATCAATGGACTCATCTACTAATCTCTTAAATGAATAACCAAAAATTAATGTGCTAACTTTTAATTATTTAATTTTAATTATGCCGTTTGAGAGACCCTATTTAAACATCTTGGAATTTTACTCTCTGGTGTCCATTTAATTCTCAAGAAAAGTCTACCTTTCCAAACAAGACAACTATTGTTATTGTATACGGAAAAGTATGCGAAGACTTGGAAGACTTATTCGATAACAACAAGCCCATCTCCTTTGAGCGAGAAAGAGAGATCGATAACAACAAATTTTTCTCCTTTGAGAGAGAGAGAGAGGGAGAGAGAGGAGAGTGGACCATTTCCTTTGAGTGAGAAAGAGAGATCAATAATAACAAATCCATCTCCTTTGAGAGAGAGAGAGGGAAGAGTGGACCATCTCCTTTGAGCAAGAAAGAGAGATCAATAACAACAAATCCATCTCCTTTGAGCGAGAAAGAGAGATCGCTAACAACAAATCCATCTCCTTTGAGCGAGAAAGAGAGATCGATAACAACAAATCCATCTCCTTTGAGGGGGGGGGGGGGTGAGGATTTGGGAGTGGACTAGCGAGACTTTTTAGCTGACTATTCCTATTTCATACAAGGGTGGCATCGTAATTTATACACACATGTATGTAAATTGACATGTTCATGAATTCAATTTTTATGTTAATACACACTCACTACAATCAGTAAAGAAATACAATAAAAATAATAAATTTGTGGGGAAAAAATTGATATCCAAATGTTTACGTTCCTTTCCAATTAGTGGAAAAAAATACAAACCATGCGAGAATTTTTAATAAAAATACTAAAACTTGTGAGGAAAAATTAATGTCCAAATATGTTACGTTCCTCTCTAATTTGTGAAAAGAATACGAACTACGTGAGACTTTTTGTAAAAAAAAGCATGCAATAAAAACACTAAGAATGTGGGGAAAAAATTAATGTTCAGATGTGTTAAATTCCTCTCAAATTAGTGGGGAAAAAAATACAAAGCATGTGAAAATTTATGACAACTAAAAACTGAGAGAGAGAGAGAGAGAGAGAGAGAGAGAGAGAGAGAGAGAGAGAGAGAGTGAGTGTGTGTGTGTGTGCTGGTCCTGAAAAGAGGAAATTCAAAATGGTGCGCTGGGTCTTGACATGAGTTCCTTCTGATTAACAAGGCACATGGCTTAACCACTCAACCAAAGTGAAGATTTTATACGCATTCTTCGTAATTTTTAATTTAAAGCTTTCCGAGTTGTTGTTGTTATTATTATTATTATTATTATTATTATTATTAAAAATGAGGGTGGCATGTGTCACCTCCCCTACTAGTTTCGCCCTTGCCTCACAGTGATAGCAGTAAAGAATACTTTCTGTGCCTGGCCAATACAATTTTTTTGAGGAAACATATACCTATATTAATCGGAAAACCAAAAAAATCCAATTTCGGAGTTTGGATCCACAAATCTACACGTCTTAGTGGGTGGGAAAATCTTGAATTACATCAAGCTATAGCCCGGTCCTGTTGCAGTTGAAGTAGCAATGACACTTTCATCGTTATCGTTGGAGAACTTGAGAGTCCGTCACAAAAATTGATCTAAACCAAGAGCCATAATCCCAGATCGACTTGGCTCCCCGAGTAAAGAGATTTTCCGTTCCAAAAATTGATCTAAGAGATCTTCCGTCCCTGAGTAAAGAGTCTCAACCATCTTTTAACCATGAAGACCAAGGCAAATTTGGAACATCAGGAATTATGAGGAAATCTTTTTGAGTGAAGAGTACTAAGCAATGATTGATCATTCTGTTATAATTAATTGATAACTGGCAGAATTTTTTTAAAGACTCTACATATATAATACTAATGCAAGCAGCTTGAGCCTTGGCTCTGCTCGACTCGTTTAGCAATTGAGTTGAGTTTAAACTCGAATTATAGCTAGGCTCGTGTAGTAAATGAGCATAGTTCAACACTCAAAAGTTCGGTTTAGCTCATTTGTAGAAAGCTCGTTGAGTAATGGAAGAGGGCTTGGCTAGATAAGATCTCAGCTCCCTCTACACAAACTCGAGCTCGAGTTTGAGGATCGTTTAGTAAACGAGCCAAGTTCGAATACCACAATGCTCGGCTTGGCTCATTTCCTCTCCTACGTAGCCGTGTGTTAGTACTTTGTTTTTCATTTGTTGCTTTGATTAGTCTCCCTTAGCAGAAAGAAGAAATTAGTTGTGGAAAAAAATAATTAGGCTACGTTTCACAAACTAAAGTAAATAAATACTTATTTTTTGAATTAAATGTGATGTATTGTGAGAGAATGACATATCTCGTAAAACAAAAAATAAGTAGTTAAAAAAATAAGAACCTTGACAAAACGGAGCCTTACTTATCTTTATAGTTTCGATGAGACGTTTCCATAATTTATTTGTTTATCTTTTTGTCAAAAATGGGTCCATCTAGTATATTAGATCCAATTCACATGCCCAAACCATGCAAAAGTGATCTTGTTCTACAATTAAACAAATCTAAATCCAAAGAAAAAAAAAAGAAAAATAGATGACATCCGGAATAGGAATCAAGTAAACGGGCCAGCACGATTAAAAAATGGCATGGCATGGCACGGCATGATACAATTTAAGTAAATAGGCCCGGCACGATTTCAAACGGTTACGACACAGTTTAAGTAAACGGGCTGGCATGACACAGCCAAAAGCATAATTGACACCAAGCTAAACGGACTAGGTAGGCACGGCACGACCCATTTGACACTGTATCCACCCCTACTTACAACTACACTGGTGGTGGAACCCCGCCCCTTGGGAGGGTCCCTGAGCTCTCCCCTGTCTCTCTCTTCCTTTCTTCTCTCTCTTTTACCAGCACTTTGCATTGCAGTTTGCACAATACACGAACACATACATTTAGCCACGGCCCCTTAAGATACCATTCAAAATAATGATGTGCCATTGGAAGACTTTTTGCTTGAACATGTAATCATGATGGGTTTTTTTTTTCTATGTAAGGGATTTTAAACCTGAAACATTACAAAACACATAGAACACAATTAAATCAATATAATCAAAATAAGAATCTGGCCTGTGATTAGAGAGTCACGATGTCACTGTCCTAAAATTGTTATTGCCTCCCCATGTCAGGATTCCGACGAACAATATATCAACAACTCCAAGATAAAAACCCAAATCACGGCCAAGCTAGAAGTAGAGTGAACCGTCTATGATCGAAATGGCCCGAAGATATATACAAAGTATAGTGTACTGATAATCAAAGAGAGGATGAGAGGGAGGGAGAGAGAAGATGTTTTTTTTTTTTTTTTTTACGTTAAAAGGTAAGTTTAACGTTAGAATAAGAAGCCTTGTATAGGGATATGTTGTGCTTCTCCACATGAGACACAACTCTTAACATGTATCTCCTTTTACTGAAGAGACACCTATTTAAAAATGGTGACTCTTGGAATTATAATTAAATAATAATACTTTAAAAAGAGTCTTAAAACTTAAATATTCCAACATTCTAGCGGTTCAACAACGGTTTCCTACGTACCCAAAGCAAGAATATAATACATAAGAACATTACAATATTTTAGAAAAGTTAAATGTTATTTCCAACATCATATCAGAGTTGTAAACGTGAAACAGATATAAATAGATACATATATAAGTTAACACTTAGGATCCAATGAGGGATCCCGCATAGATTTACCGTGCGAGATTCCCCTTTCCCGATTGAATTGTGACGATCCGAGCCGCTCAATGTGTTCAAAATATGATTTTAAGGGTCTTTGCGAGAAATCAGCAAAAAAAAAATGGTCAGGAAGGGCTTGATCCGAGCAGTTTTTTACTGAACCGTTCAATAAAAAACTGTTCGGATCAAGCCCTTCCCGATCATTTTTTTTGCTGATTTCTCGCGAGTACCCTTAAAATCACGTTCTGATCACTTTGATCGGCTCGGATTAGGAAAGGACTGTATAAGTTAATGCATATACATAGATGATGAGGGAGTTTAAATCTAGAATCAATGTACGCTACTTTCGATATCTTTTTCGGGCCGGGCAAGAATTCTACTAATAGTCGTCCCAAACAGGGTTGATGGAGATGAAGTTTTTTTGTGGTGGTATGGTGCGTTGTTGCCCGAAGCAGATTGTGCTGACGAAATAGCATACAAGCAGTTTTTTTGAGGCGGGCGGCTCCAGAGACAACTAATTAGACACTTAAAAAAATACTCCATAATTTTTGATTAAATTTTGATGATTCGAGCCGTTCAATATGATCAGAACGTAATTTTAAAAGAAGTAGTATAGATACACACCGTCACTCAAACCCAACCCCAACTTTAACTCTCATACAAACCCATGCATGTTCTTACACAGCTTTCACACAAGTGATATGGCCCCTTCTCGTTACCTCTCATCTCCTCCTTTACCTCGCCACTCTACTTTGTCTCATCACCCTAGCTAACACACTCAACTCCACACACAATTAACTATAGAGTTTTTTACTTTTTTATCCCCTGAACTATGCTCGATCCGTTCTTCTATTTCGTCCTGAAACTATAAAAATCACCTATTTTATCCCTCAACTTCTTGTTTGGAAAAAAATTTGGTCTAATAGTTAACGAAATAGACAAATGGAACATATAGTTTAAGGACATAATAGACAAATAGAGCATAGTTTAAAGACAAAGTAGACAAACGGACATAGTTTAAGGATGAAATATTAGACTAAATTGGGAAATTCATTAACTTCTCCATCCAACAAAGGGAAATCTGTTAGCGTTAGACCAAATGAGTTTCAATCGAAAAGTTTATGTGATTTTTGTAGTTTAAGAACGAAATAGACAAACAGAACATAATTTAGGGTACAAAAACATAAAAGAATCTTAAACTTTATACTAAGTACTCCAACACTAGTACATACACCCATACATTTATACAACTCTCACCGTAGCCACCCAAATAAAGCAACTCTCAGCCTCATTTCTTACAGTCACTCAAGAAAATGCCATTAATTCATTCCCAACCAAAACTCCCAATTTCCCCCTCAACAGCCATGGCTATCTTCAACTTCCAAATCCTGCTATATTCTCTCTCCATGTTCTTCTTCTGCATTCTATTTCCTCAAACAAATTCACTCACCTTCAACCTCACAAACCTAGCCGATCATGATCAACAGGGCAACATAACAACGGATGGAAATGCCAATTTCTCTCCCCAAGAAGGCCTCCAACTCACCCCCAATCTGCAGCAACAAGTTGGTAAAGCAACTTACATCGAACCCCTTCACCTTTGGGATAAATCCACTGGAAACTTAACTGATTTCAGTACTCATTTCGTTTTCGTGATTGATTCGGATGGGAGTCTGACTTTCGAGGATGGTCTCACCTTCTTTCTCTCTCCAAAAGGGTCGAATTTCACACCTGGTGGTGCAATAGGCCTCCCAATTGACCCAGTTACGATAGCATCCACCAGCCCCTATGTTGGACCCACCAACCCCAGCAACCCAAGCAACCCCAGCCCCTATGTTGGACCCACCAAGCCCAGCAACCCCAGCCCCTTTGATGGACCCACCAACCCCACCAACCCCAGCCCCTTTGATGGAACCAGCTTACCCAGCGACCCCAGGGACCACCCCGAACCCAACCCCTTTTTACCTGGAAGAGGGTCGAATTTCACACCTGTTGCTGCTTCAGGCCTCCCAGTTACGATAGTACCCACCAGCCCCTTTGTTGCCGTGGAGTTTGACACGTTCCAGAACGCTTGGGACCCGGTCAACGTCGGCGGGGCTCGTCATGTAGGTATTGATGTCAATTCTCTTACATCAAATGTTACTGCTGTTTGGTACTGTAACATAACTCATGGGGTAGAGAATGAGGCTTGGATCAGGTACGATTCAAGTTCACACAATTTAAGTGTAGTTTTTACTACTAACAATTCCAGAGTGAGAGATTCCATTCATTTCATTGTTGATCTGAGGAATTACTTACCTGAATGGGTAACAATTGGGTTCTCAGCTTCAACAGGAATGTATTTTGAGAAAAATACTGTAAAATCATGGGAATTTAGTTCAAGCATGGAAATTAATGAGACCAATAAAACTGTTAGGAATGTTACGGATCCAATGAAACCAGGATCAAAAAAAATCTCCCTTGGAGCGGTGGTGGGATTGATTATCGGCTCGGGTGTTTTGGTTGGTGGGTTTGCTTTTGTTGGATTTGGCTTTTGGAGGAGAAGTAGAGCAAAAGAAGAGGACGAGTTTGAAGTTGAGATGTCCATGGAAAACGAATTCGAGTCCGGTAGTGGGCCGAAGAAATTTTCCTACGGCCAATTATCTCGGGCGACAAATAACTTTGGGGAGGAACAAAAGCTTGGAGAGGGAGGGTTCGGTGGAGTTTATAGAGGTTTCTTGAGGGAATTGAATTCTTATATTGCTGTCAAGAGGATGTCAAAGGGGTCAAAACAAGGAATAAAGGAGTACGCAACAGAAGTGAAGATCATTAGCCGGTTGAGGCATAGGAATTTGGTGCAACTCACCGGTTGGTGCCACGAAAAGAAGGAACTACTCCTCGTTTATGAGTTCATGGAAAATGGCAGCTTAGATTTCCATCTTTTCCAAGGGAAAAGTTTGTTGACATGGGGAACAAGGTATAAAATCGCCCAAGGTGTGGCCTCAGCGTTGCTCTATCTACACGAAGAATGGGAGCAAGGTGTAGTGCATAGAGATGTAAAATCAAGCAATGTGATGTTGGACTCAAACTTCAATGCCAAATTGGGAGATTTTGGGTTAGCTAGATTTGTTGATCATGCGAAAGAGCCCGTAACAACTCTTTTGGCGGGGACCATGGGATACTTGGCACCGGAATATGTGGTAATAGGTAAAGCTAGTAAGGAATCAGATGTTTACAGTTTTGGTATTGTGGCGTTGGAAATAGCTTGTGGGAGAAAACCCCTAGATTCGACGGTGCCACCGTCTCAAATTAGATTGGTGGAATGGGTTTGGGACCTCTATGGAATGGGAAGGTTACTCGAAGCAGCAGACCCGAAATTGGGCATGGATTTCAATGAGCAACAAATAGAACGATTGATGATCGTTGGTCTTTGGTGTGCTCACCCGGATCACAACTCTAGGCCTAAAATCAAACAGGCAATTCATGTGCTTGATTTTGAAGCCCCACTGCCCATGCTTCCACGAAAACTGCCAGCGTTATCATTTTTTTCTCCTCCATTGAGCACTACCACCTCTAGTTCATACACCAGCCAAAACCAATATTCAAGCTATACTTCCCATACAGATTCTTCCAAGTTCACCTCATCTTCTACTGTTTCGTCTCCATCTACATCACTTTTGAAATAAGGAGTAACAGGGTGTTTGGAGCTAATTATATTTCAGAGTTTGGATTGTACGTGGATCGTAGATTATAGATTTTTGGATTATAATGAGAGTCTGTAAGTCGATTCATAAAGTATGAGTATTAGTCCAGTTTTCATCCTAGAAGTTGTGTAGATTGGCTTTTTAATCTCCAGGTTTGGGATTGTCTTGCTCTTAGATCTATTGTTGTAACGTTTGGTTTTTATCGTCAATATATAGAAATCTTTGTACTACCAGGTCCAGGACTTGATCAGTTAATAATTAACCAATATTGCACCATGAGAATTAATGTAAGTACAGTAGGATCGAGTTTCAGATTTTGAAAGGCTTCTGAAAATGTCTTTACATTAGCAACGAATACTTCGAGAAAGGGGGAAATTGTCACCGCGACAACGTTTTGTTTTTGTATATTTTTTACTGCACCCATGTTGGATGGGTATGATATTTTTTTTCTTTTAGGAACATGTTAGAATTGCATTGATGAATATGATAATACAATCTACCGTGTTCAACTAATACAACTGTTACAAAGACCTATTAAACACATGGAGACAAATAACACATCTAACCAAATGAAGGATTCAAGTCCAGCGATTAATCTGATCAGACGGTCAGGAGTCAAAACCGCGCATGCTACTTGCCGATGCTCAACTGTCACGGTAGTTCCACAATAAACGATGCTTCCCACAGAAACCGACCGATGCCAACCTCGTGCGACCAATGCCAACGTATTGGCTTTTTTTACACCATCCGGTAGAGAGCACTGCGTGCATGAAAAACACCTCATGCAACTAGATGGCCAAGGAGCCAACTACAATGCAGAATCGATAGAGAAAAAACAGAACAACATCGTAACTAGGGTTATTAAAAGATGAACTACTGAAAACAAATTAACTACCACCACCGCAAGTTTATTTCTACCCACCCCATCACTCCGAAAACAGCGGAAAACTTACAACTAAAACAAACTAATGCACCACAAAAGAACCACAACCGAAGTAGCATGATTCACCAATCACCGAGCAAAACAACCAGATGAACCCGCCAGAACCCACCCCAACCGAAGTGACCATACTGCTGGCCGGATCGTGCCCATATTGAAATGGCGGCCGATGTAGATCGGGTAGCCCAACCACTGGGAAACAGAACCTCCCACAACCTGCAAAAAGCAACAGAAACACCTACAAACAAAGTCTCAGCCACGCACCAGGGCCTGATTGAATCCGACGGGGTAGGGGAGAACGAGGGGGGAAGTCGGAGCCAATCGGAAAAAGAGAAAAAAGGGATGAGCCCGATCGGACGGGAAGGGGAGATTGGAAGAGGGAGGAAAAACCAGCTGAACGGACGGGGGAAGGGGCAATCGGAATAGGGGGTCCGAGCGGCTGGGTGTTTGAGAAAGAGTGCGCATGGCTGAAACGAAGGAGTTCCTCCGACGACCTCGCTGGAACAGAAGCAGCCTGGGGAGACACAGCAGCAGAGGCAACGGAGAGTTGCGGAGACAAGGCGACGGAGGTCAGCAAACGCTCTGATCGGTGGCGCTAATCGGCACCAGGGACCAAGGGATGCTTATTCGAGTGGAGGATGGGTGGGTAACAGGCGGAGGGGTGGTGGGTGTGGCGGGGGAGGAGGCGGCAGCCTCCCCCACCGAGGGAAGCAAGCTTACTTTATACGCTGAAAGGGGAGTCGGTTCCTTTTCTAGAGAGAGAAAAAGGGGTGTCGGTTATGATATTCTGTTTTTGGATGGGTATGATTTAAACCTGAACAATCATCTAAAATGGTTACTTTCGAATTTCAAGTTTCAACAGTTTATACAATAGATTTAATTTTCTGAATACAAACATGGCTAAATCTTCTCCTTTTCCTGTTATGCACTGATGATTCCCACTGTTTTTCGAGGCAGCCAAATGCAATCTTTGAGCTCTAGTTACAATAATGAACATTTTCCCTCCAGGATTGTTGGGAAGTTCCTTCATCACACTACAAGGAATAACACATTTGCCGGCGCTTGAATAACGCCGTTAGAGGCCCGTTAAACGCCGCCAAATATTCACTGGCATTTTATACCAAACGTCGGGGACGTGGCCGTCGGCTTATATTTCCGGCGCTTAAAAAAGGCTGAGGTAGAACTTGTGCCGGCGTTTTTAAAAACGCCGTCTAAAAGGTTCAGCTGTTAACATTCGACGTTCGTCCTATGTTAACGTCCGTCCGTTTCAGTGACATCCTATGTTAACGTCCGTCCGTTACAGTGACATCATTATGACTTATTATGCCAACGTTTTTTTCAAAAACGCCGGAATCAAGTTTTAAAAAAGCCCACAAAATTTGGGCCCAAAATCCATTATTTAGCCTAGCAAATTAGAACCCCCTTATTTAGCCCAACAAATTCCTATTTTAAAATCTAGGCCCAAAATCCATTATTTAGCCAAGCAAATTCCCATTTTAAAACCTTAAGGTACATGTTTGAACCAAAAAAAAGTTTAAAAACCAAACTTCAACTGAAATGATGTGTTTTTTTTTTTTTTTAAATATGGCAAAAATCTTATTAACGAAGACTCGATAATGGGTATATCGAGAGAGAAATAAGAGGGGAAAGAAAAAAGGGGCAGGGTGGGGGTGGAAACTTCCAATGAGAGTGCTAGGTACAAAATTCCACAACTAACATCCAGAGGCCATAAATATGAACTACTACCCGAAATCATCCGTGTAATTGCAACCAATCCATCCATCCTCATAATCTTTCAACCATCAATCCATCAAAACATATCAGCAATATTCTACCTCATAGAATAATAATACAGTAGGACAAATTGCATCAGCATCAAAATCCAGATCTCTTAGCCCTCCAAACAGGACACAAAAGAAACAAGACACAAACAAAACCAAAAAAACAAGAGGCAGTTTATATATGAGGCCTCCTTTTGCTCTTGCTCTTGTTCTTTGTCTTTGATTGGGCAACCTACACACAAACAAGAATTGTCAGTTTAAGCAGCTTTTATGTTCATTCATGCATAAAGTCATTTGGATATCTAATAGTTTACTAGCTCTTAATAGGCATTTGGATAATGCTATATTAACATAATCATTTCCACGGTGGCGGTGGCGGCGGCGGTCGTGGTGGTGGTGGTGGTGGCAACGGTGAGGGCGGCGCTGCGGTGGTGGCGGCGCTGCGGTGGTGATAGAGGCAGCAGCGGTGGCCGTGGTGGCGCCGGTGAGGGTGGCGTCGTGGTGGTGGTGGTGGTGGTGGCGCGGCGGTGGTGGCGGCGTGGCTGTGGTGGTGGTGGCAGCTGTGAGGGTGGCGTCGTCGTGGTGGTGGTGGCGGTGTTGTGGTGGTGGTGACGACAGTTGAGGTGGTGGCAGTGGCAGCGGCATTATGGTGGTGGCGGCGGCGGCGTTGTGGTGGTGGTGGCCGTGTGGTGGCAACGGTGGTGGCGGCGGCGTGGTGGTGGGGGTGGTGTCGTGGTGGTGGTGGTTGTGGTCATTGGGGTGGCGGCGGCGTTGTGATGGTGGTGGCGACGGTTGTGGTGGTGGTGGCGGCGACGGCGGCGGTGGCCGTGGTGGTGGTGGCGGCGGTGGGGGCGTGGTACGGGGTGGGCTGCATTCATTGGGAATCTGGTAAAGAGATGAAAATTTTTCATGGGTTACTTTCATACCCATTGGGGTCATTTAAGTTGACTCAATTGATACCCAATTAAGACCCAACTAATAATAGGTTAGTTAGGTTTAGACCCATTCTTACCCAACTAATAAATGGGTTGGGTTTGGTCTATTTTTTAGTTGATAGATCTAGGTTTGTTAATGGGTCTGGGTTCAATTTGCCACACCTACTTTTAGCCAGAGTCTGTATATAAATTGCAGCCCTTCTCTCCCTAGAATCTTTCCTTGCATCTAGGATTCGTGGATTTACAACCCTTTTAAAAACCCCCATCAAACCTGATGCTTAGAATCAAACAAGTATCAACAGTCCTTTTTCTCTGCTTCTGCTGGGGAATAATTGGGCTAGTTATATTAGCAGAACAAAATAGGAGATTTCGAGTCTTTTGTTGATTAGGCGACACTCAGATTTGAACTGAGGAAAAAGGATTTGCAGTCCCCCGCCTTACCACTCGGCCTCTTTTTTTCTTTTTGGGTAATGCTTTTAGCCATAGTCTACAACACTGGTAGTGGTTACTAAGGCGGTCTCGAATCCAAAACTCTCTAATAGAAGGTGGTTGGCCCAAAGAAACCATCAAGTCCTCATTTTGCTCCTCTCCAATTCTTGCAAGATGATCCGCACATTGATTAGCCTCTCGAAAAATATAGTTCAACGTTGAGCCCATCCTAATCAGGATGGCATGTGCATCGTTGATTAAATTCCTCTGAGGGTGATTAGAAGCATTTCCTTCGTTAATTAGTTGCACGCCCATGAGAGCATCCAATTCAAAAATGATACCAGTCATGCTTTTCTCTAGAATTATGTTAAGCCTCTGTCGATCCCCCATATTTTAGCTTCCAAACTGGTCTAGCACATAGCCTTGCCAAAGTAGCCCAGGATCCATTCTCCACTAGTCGCAAAGAGGGCAAATTAAGAATTTTTTAGCTTTTGTTATCCCTCGTTTGGGTAGTAGGTTAGGAATTTGATGTCATTATTCTTTGTTCTGTTGATCTTTGTTTTTTTAGAGATTATTAAAATTTTTAGCCTTTCAAAAAAAAAAAAGAGAGAGCAAATTAAGTCATAAATTTCCCAGTTGATCAAGATTTCAGGTGTTGGATGTTTATTATACATTTTTCTTCAATTCTCTGCTGAAAGATCGAAATAATTTACTTATCTTTTATACTACAAGATAGTTTCAATGAGACGTTTGAAACTCATCATCAAAGTCAACTACTCGTCTATTAAGAGCCCAAACCACGTGCCCAATGGATTCATCCAGTGTATCGGTTAATGATATTTTAGATTCGCTTCACGTGCCCAAACCACGCAAAAGTCTGCCCTTCTAGAATCAAACCAACCAAAACTAATCCAAACAAAAATAAAATAGAAACCAAAGTTGAGCAAGAAAGTTCTCCATGGCCAACAATATTGGATTAACATACTCTGAGTAAAGAAAGCACAAATTCTAACACTTGAATCAGTACTGCACAAGGACTAATTCATCATTTCAAATCCTATCCAAAAGAACTCTGGACGAACTCTTCGGTTATTTAAACGCCAAAAACTAAATCCAAAACACACAACTCGAACCCAATTTTCTCCCCCACAGCCATGGCCATCTTCAACTTCCAAATCCTGCTATATTCTCTCTCCATATCCTTCTGCATTCTATTTCCTCAAACAACTTCACTCACCTTCAACCTGACAAACAAGATCCATATTGCATATTAAAAACATTACGAATTGAAAATTATAGCCAATTCTTTGAGAGGTCAAACGCTCTCAAAAAGTCAAAAAGGGGGCAAACAAACCGGGACGGAGGGAGTATTATTCCACGATGACTTTTTCTCCTCTGCAAAATTGCAGCTACCCAGCATCTCTCTCTCTCTCTTCTCTCTCTCCTTTGTGCAATATTGCTTTTACTTTGGTTTTCTGCAAATTTGAGAGGGGGTAATATTTTATAAGAATAGAGATGATAGTAGAGAGGATTGGTGTGAGATTAAGAAATATTTGAGTAGTTAAAATACAAAAAGTGTACTATTGGTAGCTAAAATATATTTCTATTGATGTACATGCTCTTAGCCATAGTCGCTTTTTTTTTTGGTAATGCTTTTAGCCATAGTCTACTACACTGGTAGTGGTTAATCAAAGCTAGTGGAGAATGGATCCTGGGCTACTTTGGCAAGACTATGTGCAAGACCATGCAGTTTGGAAGCTGAAATATGGGAGAATCTACGGAGGCTTAACCATAATTCTAGAGAAAAGCATGTCTGGTATCATTATTGAATCGGATGTTCTCATGGCTGTGCAACTAATTAACGAAGAAAATGCTTCTAATTGTTGGGTCGGGAGGTCGACCCCAATCCACACCACAAACACAAGCACGAAAATAAAAGAAGAGCAACACCAAGAACTTACGTGGTTTGGCCAAACAACCGGCCTACATCCACGGGGAGGGGGGTTTCACTATATCGAGAAATTACACCGGTGAGATTTGCTACACAATCACTCACACTCTCCTCTCAATACAATGAAACTCTCCTCTCAATCTCTCTCGGTCTCCTGCCCTCTCTTTCTCTCTTTTTCTCACAGTCACACACACCACAAAAATGAGAATACAAGAGTATACAAAACAATGAGAGCTAATTGGGCCAAACCAGCCCAATACCAAAAAATAGGCCCACCGGGGTGGACCCAACACTAATCACCCTCAGAGGAATTTAATCAACGATGCACATGCCATCCTGAATAGGACGGGATTAATGCTGAACCATATTTTTCGAGAGGCTAATCAATGTGCGGATCATCTTGCAAGAATTGGAGCGGAGCAAAATGAGGACTTGACGGTTTCTCTGGGCGAACCACCTTCTATTAGAGAGTTTTAGATTCGAGACCGCCTTAACTTAAGGCCGATACTCGATTAAGAGGTTGGTTTTATTTTGTGGTTTGTAATATTTTGAACCACATGTATGCACCTATGCTGCAAAACTTCTTAGTTGACTGATCTATAATACTCCGACGTACCCAAAAAAAAAGAAGCTCACCAGCACATCTTTGAGCCATGGTTACGTCATAGGCAGTGGTTATTACTCCTAACTAAAACCTCACCGCGGCGTCTTCTGCCGCTTCTTTTCCATATGCAGCACTGTCGCAAAGAGGGCAAATTAAGAATTTTTTAGCTTTTGTTATCCCTTGTTTGGGTAGCAGGTTAGGAAGATGTCATTATTCCTTGTTCTGTTGATCTTTATTTTTTCAGAGATTAATAAAATTTTTAGCCTTTCAAAAAAAAAAAGAAAAAGAAGAGAGCAAATTAAGTCGTAAATTTCCCAGTTGATCAAGATTTCAGGTGTAGGAGGTTTATTATACATTTTTCTTCAATTCTCTGCTGAAAGATCGAAATAATTTACTTATCTTTTATGCTACTAGTTGCAATGAGACCTTTGAAACTCATCATCAAAGTCAGCAACTCGTCTATTAAGAGCCCAAATGTAAAATATAACTTCTCTAGCATTATTTTTAAGTCCTTTGGCAGCTAGCTAATTAACCTGTTTCACAATTTATTTAAGAAAATAATTTTGCCACTCCCTTTTTGTTAACGCTACTTCCTTACAAGTGTATTTTTGTATCAAAAATACATTTACAAGGGAGTGACGTTAATAAAAAAGAGAGTCATGACAACATCAGCAACTTTTATTTATATTTATTTGTCTTTTTGTCAACAATGAATCCATCTAGTGTATCGGCCAATGATATTTTAGGTTCACTTCACGTGCCCAAACCACGCAAAAGTCTGTCCTTCTAGAATCAAACCAACCAAAACTAATCCAAACAAAAAT
>BPLS01024959.1:87749-99640 GCA_019656275.1 Rhododendron kiyosumense | reverse complement strand
CACCGAAACTAGCAGTTCATGGGTCGAAATTTTCCTCAATTTTTGTGGGTTTTCAAGGGTACTACGGAGCCCCTGGGGACTTCTTGTGGTGTCCAGAACAACTGAGTGGAGTGAGAGATTGGAGATGACGCTATTGGAAAATACGATGAGAAAGAAAACCGCGGCGAAGGAGAAGATGGGTATTTTGGCCAGGCCAAGAATCTGGGAATCAAACATTTTAAGAAACTAGTAAATCTTTTCTTTTGCAGAATTAGAGAAAAGGGATGCGAAAAAGGCATGGGTTTAATGGAGAATCCATCAAATTCATTGGATTTTAAGCTAAAGATTTCAATCTCGCACTAAACCCTTGGGAATTCCTTGAGAGAGAGAGAGAGACAGAATTTTCTAGTCCTTGCCTTCTTCCTCCTTTGAATCTTCTAAACTTGTTTCCGGGCGGCAGACTTGTAGACTTTTCTTTCCGGGCAGAATTGTGGTCTAATTTGGCTGATTCGGGTTATTTAAGAGAGAGAAATACTGTTCTCTTGGTTTTATGCCAGGGTGGATACGTTGGTTAATATCGTTATGGTCCTTGAGAATGCTCTATACTCCAGCTTTCGGTTCTCGTTCTGCGCTTGTTCTTCCAATTATCGCTTCTATAAATTTTAATTGTTTGAGATCCCGTTTCAATTTGTCCCAAAATCTTCTTTTTCAAAAAGAATGTAAGTTCAAATTTAAATATAATGAAAATAAAAAATAATTTTTTAATTTTTTTTGCACCATTAAAAGATTTCAATGAGATCTATTAAATAAGATCCATATTAGTAGGAAAACTATTTACGTCAATACATGATTTTTGACCTTGAAATTACATTCTTTTTCCCAAAACCTTCTTTTTCTAAAAGTGAAACACCACCTGAGATGTTTTACAAAGACGCTCTCATGTTCGCGCTCACGCTTTTGTTTACGCACTAGCACGTAAATTATTTAACTTGGATCATAACTTTATTGCCATCTTTCTGGAGCCATTTCGAAAATCGGAATTAATGTTTATCTTTTAAAGCTAATCAGTAAAATTAGCTCTATAAAAAATTGTGTTCAATTGATTAATCATCTTTTAGAGCTCATCGAGAACATCTCCTCTATAAAAAAAAATTCTGCTGAACATGACTAAAAGACACTTGTGTTGAGAGTAAAAAGTTACGATCCTATAAGCACGTCTAATTTTTTTTTAAGATGAAGAGTTTTCTAAAATCACATCAATCCTTTTTGCTATCATAATTTTTGACAAGACTGATGTCTCAACAAGATCCACAAAATCAATCACCGAAGTAAACCAGTAGGACCCTCACATGTGACCCAGAAGCACGGTTGAACCACTGAAAAATATGGAATCATATCTATAGGGTGTCAACGGACCAGTGCAGGACCGATATGCTCCTCAACATGAGGCGCAACCCTCGAGCTAAGTACATTGAAAACAGAAAGGAGTTCGAGATTTCTTAGGGCCTGTTAGTTTTTGGAATTTTAAATTTGGATTTTGGATAATGAGTGGAGAAAGATAAAGAGAGAATATTTATTGAGACCGTGCGCAAAAATATAGTCCAAAATTCAAATCCTAAAATGAACATGGTCTTTAGAACTCACAAAAGTAAGATGACAAATATCAAAAATTAATGGGCATTGTCTTATTTTCCTCCATTTTTCTTCTTTGCATTGAACTAAAATGTCATGCATTCCTCGTACGCTTGAAGCCTTGAATTAATACGAGTTTTTCTGTACTTCAAAAAAACAGAAGTATATGAATAGTTGCTATATATCTCTTCAGAGCTTACAGCCGCTTCTATAACTAAACATTCATCAGAGGTAGACTATATGTACGTTTTCTTTCATCGGTCAACATTCTTGTTGATTGGATTTGTGAGACCTGATTTAGTCTTCGTGCGATTATGTATGTATATGTTGGGTCAAACCAGGAGTAGTTGATCGGCAACGTAGATCAAGCACTGTGGGATCCAACTCCTTCGATGCGGAGTAGTTGATTAACGAGCCAAACATACCTTGACAAAATCTTCGAGGCGCGAGCTATGAAACTTCCATCAAGAAAAGAAAACATTTTGTAGGGTCCCACATTCCTCCAAGGGGGAAAGAAAAGCTTACAATGAATTGCGTACGTTCATTCTGGTTTTGGATAATCCAAATTTAAATGAAATTTTTTTAGAAAAAAGTTTTCTTCCTCAGAAAAGTTTTATTTAAATCCGGACCATCTAAAATCGAAACAGACAGCCCAATTCGCATGCATCTGTGAATGTCTTATTCACGGCTGCTCCACAATCTTGAAGCTTTTTAATAAATAACTCAAAGTGTCTGAATTAATCCGCGTACATCTCAATTGCATTGGCTTTAAAAGAAATTATGTTATTTTTGACTTTTTGAGCAGCAGGAAAAATTATTGACCAAGATAATAACGAGTATAGAATAAAGTTATAGGTGATGGGGGAATGTGGGTCAGGGAAATAATTGATGGAGCATAGGCATCATACAGCTTGGCCTCAGATGTCTGAAAGTGAAAATGCCATTTGCCCTCTTTGATAAGTCCCCCTTTTGCATTGCGTGTCTAGACTCCAGAGCATAAGTGGGGTTGATTTGTATGGTCAATTGCCCTCGAAATCATTGGAATTTAGAATTGGTTTCAACACGCCCATTTTGTTTATGGCAACTAATTAAAAACAATGTTATAAACCACAAATGTCCGTGCACAGATTCGGATACAGAGTTGTTTGGAGCCGTCTGTGGGTCTCACTGGGTAAATATGGAGTCTGCATGCATCAGACAATTCCGCACGAAGATATTCAAATGGAATCTATGTCCATTGTTGATCAAAACTAGCAGAGGATTAGACAAGAAACTTTAGAGCATCTCTAGCAAGGTCGCCATTTCCTCCGGCGAGACAGATTCCCAAGCGAAATCAACAAAATCGAGTTCCCAACAGCCTCGCCACGAACTCGCCAGTTGCTCCCCTCGCTCCAGCCCCTCGCTCGTCTGAGTGAGTACGGAGGCTCGCTTGGCCAGACAGATCGGAGACTGTAATGCCCCTAATTTTAGGTACGTTAAGGGAATTATTTATTACAGAAATAAACGAGTCTTTGCTCATTATTACAATACGGCTCTCATAAGAGCATTCAAAATTCAAAAGACATAACAAAAAGGGAACTAAGAAGTCCTATTCTACGGCTCCTCTTGTTCCTCCAACCTAGCGAGTTTCTCGGCTCCGAACGCCTCCAAGGTGAAAAGTTCGCCCTGTTCATCTATCAAGTCTGACATATTATACCGGCGTCGCCACCCATATAATATGCCAGGGTCACCAAAAAGGCAACACCATGAGCTACGGAGGCTCAATAGTATAATTCTATTTACTAGCATCGATTTCCACATGATAAGTACATAAGCAGTGAATAAAAGACAAAAGTGCTATCACGTTCATATTTGCTTTGTAACTCCCGTTGGCGTTGACTCATCGTTAACCATTTCGTTATTATTCTTTTCAAAACCACCTTTTTAACTCACCCAACCTTGATTCCGCCATTCCGGTCTCTCGAGTATCCTCACAATGGTTCCGCCGCACCGGGTTCCCATTGGCACACATTGCATTGGCTCCGTACCACGGATAACCATGCTACTCACCCAACCTCGATTCCGCCGTTCCGGTCTCTCGAGTATCCTCACAATGGTTCTGCCGCACCGGGTTCCCATTGGCACACACCCACACACCATTCACATAATACCCTTGAAATGGTTATTATGTGGTTTCCAAAATATTTCCTTTTGAAAATACATCACTTCCTTGTTAAATACACCCTAGGTGCCATGTTTCTAACTTTCTTGGTTTTCGTGTCTCGTTCTCATGCAAGACTCCGCGTGTGGGACTTTTACATACAACATGCATTCAATCCAACTTCTAGATAGTACAACAAGAACATTTAAGTCCACATAGCATGCTTGAATCTTACAAACGACATAATCATACATTTTTACTTTTTCATCTACAATCAAGTAACTTTTTAAACTTTAAAAAAAATAAATAGAGATTCAAGTAGCAAGATTATAACTACTTAACGAAAATAAAGTAAGCACTTGAAAATTAGGTAAGGATCACTACCGTTCTTCTAGGTGGTGGTTTGGACGACGGTTTTGATTTCGGCGGCGTAACGGCCCTCGGATTGCTTCGAAAGGAAAAGTTTTGGATTTCTTTTCCTAGAAACAACTTCCTAACCTTCACTAAACTACTTTAAGGATCGTTGAGTGGTTTTGGGAGTGGTTTAGTGGTTTCACTCAAGAACTCTCAAGAACAAAGAAAGTTTTGAACTTGGAACAAAGAATGCTTGGAATTCTAGAGAGAAGGAAGAGCTTTGGTTTGAGGTGTGAGTTTGAAGCATGGAATGAGCTTCTATTTATAGGCAAAGGGTTCCCCCTCCCTCTTAATGGCCGGCCCCCTCTCTCTCTCAATTCCCCAATTTTTAAATCAAATAAAATCCAACTTTGATGGAAGATCAATGCAAAAATCCTAGGGTTGCATGGCTATGGTGTACCTAGATTGGATTCTTGAATCAAATGAAGGGTGGAGATGAGAATTGTACAAGATCCAATGGTTGAACAATTGCAAGGTGTATACAAGAGTACAATGGAGTTACGATTTTGTTTGGAAGAGAAGAAATCCTAAGGATTGGAAGTACAACAAAAATCAAGGCCAAGATACACATCAAATCTCCTTCCTCCTTTCTCTCTCTCTCTCCTCTCCCTCCTTCTCTCTCTCGGCCTCTCCCTCTCTCTCTCTCTCTCTCTCTCTCACACACACACACACACACACTAAGTACAATGTATATATATGCATACATGTGTCATATTGTAAGAAAACAAATAAAAAAGTAGTTTCTTGGTACTTAAAATCCAAGGTAGCTTTAAGGTCTAGGATTTTGCCCACCAACTAATTAAATAGGCCTAGGTACCTTAGGTAATATTATATCCATCTTAGGTACTAGTATATATATATACATATATACACATGTACAAGGGTGGTTAGAATCCCAATAAAATAATATAAATGGTACTTTTGGAATATTGGTACCATGTACCCTTGGATTAAAATATTAAATACTTGTCACATGTGATTAAAGAAAATGATTAGTTTAATAATCCCATGGTATTTTGAAAGATTCACTCTATTGTCCAATGGTTAAAACTTTCCCTAACATCTATTATCCAATGGATAATAGCTATTAGGTCACTTTTAATATTTAAATAATTAAAAAGTACTTTAAAGTAAGTATACTTTTAATATAAACAAATGGGATTCTATTATCCAATGGGTAATAGTTTTCCTAACCATTATTGTCCAATGGACAAAGAATATAACCAATTTGATTAAAAGAAAAAGAATATTAAAATTCTTAGTCTAGGGTTCAAAAGGTTCAAAAGTTCCAATGAGGGGCAAAATGGTCATTTTATGGTGACTAGAAAGCTTTCTAGTTTAGTTACTCTAACCGGATGGTTAAAAGCTAACTAGGCTTGCTAAGTAGGACTAAAGTGCAAGAAATGAAACTTGAGGGGTCAAAGTGCAATTATGACAATTTACAAGAATTAAAGTAATTCAAGCAATTAAAATTAATAACTTGAATAATAAAAATAACTTTTTATTCATTGAAATTCAGAGTTATTACAGAGACAGTGGCTAGTCTCCATTTTCCGGTGACAGTGGCTTCAATGGAGACTTAATCCTAAAATCGTTTTGAGCCCAAAGGATTGTAGATATCATCGAGACGATTCCAACGCCACCGATCCCGTCGACAACTAAGGTCACCGGAGCTCTCACGCGCCGATCAAAGGCCTCGCATGAGAGAGTGAGATCTACTCTTGCGCGTGTTGGACACGCGCCATCTGAATTGTTTATTTATTTTTTACTTTGTTGAGGTTCTTATTGAGGCTGTTGGGTGGCAGACATGTTTTGTGGCTAGCCAAGAGGGAAATCCTATGGTAAATGGCTAGAATTATGCTTATATTGCTAGAGATGCTCTAACATCATTTTCAGAACACAATTTGTCAATTATACGGAAGGGTAATATTGTCTTTCCAAACACAATAGCAAAAGGTCCACTTTATCATTTTCAAACATCGGGACTTTGTCGTTGTCTTTTCGAACACTAGAGCAAAAGGTGCGCTTTATCATTTTCAAACATCGGGACTTTGTCGTAGAGTAGTTTAGACGTTATATTCGCTTTAAAATACATAATAATATTTTCCCATAATGACTGCATTGTTTTCCCCTCGTTTTCGTGGGGGATTTGGAAATTTTCGTTTTACAATGAATTTTATAATTGGAGAGACCAGAGGACCCCTCAAAATGTCCATCTGCAGCTAACTTTTTTAGTTTATATTTATCTATTGTTGGAATATTTTTAAAATATTTAATGGATATAAATGTAATTATTAAACTCGTATCTATTCAGGTTGAATGAATAGATGAGACTATTGGATTTAAACATAAAAGGTGTATCTATTCAGGATAAATGAATAAACGTGATAAAACCAAAAGGTATGACTTTTAAGGTCGCGTGAATAGACATGACATTGAGATTAATCAAAGAGATGCGATCTTTGACAACAATTATGGTCCGTGCCTATACAAGGGCAAGGAGTCTACCATTTGATCGAGGGTTAGATAATTAGAATCATTCTGATTGTTATTTATTTCTAGAATTATCTCCAACGTTTATTCTTGACAGGCTCGCAAAATCCAAAGGTATTCGAGTCTTTCTTCATTAGTGCATAACGCAGTTGGATAACAGTTTAAGACTGGACTTCATTTTATCTTGGAGGCGGCTTCGCTGTAACTCGGTACTGCACATCAGATCCTCTCTTGGTGGGGGCGAATATCATCTTAAAAACGACGACATTGTAACGTCACTTGAAGTATCTCTGTACTTCACTCCGTGTTTATCCTCTTTCATCGGGTTCGACGATTTTGCACCAACATCTATTTCGAAGATATTTGCCAAGGCAACCTACGTAACTTTTTGTGTCCTTTTGCTAGGTCTACGATTTGTTCTTTAACTTACTTATTGGCCTCTATGAAAGAATAAAAAACGTAAAAAAAACATAGATCAAACTTGAAAAAATTCATAAACAACAATAATAATACACACAATCTATTTGTTTTGAATTTTTTTCGTCTTTGTAACCTTTTTAATCTTTTGGTCATTACAAGAGCTTAGTCCTTTTGATGATTGCATCTGCTCTACTTTTAGGGCTTTCTTTGGAGAACCCCTATGTGCTTTTTGAAGTATACCTCTTATATTTTTAATAACTTAGGTGTCTGAGTTATGCCTCTTGATTTCCTTGTTATGTTACATCTAGTCTAATTTGAACAATAACCTCAAACGTCATTGTCTCCGTGTACAACGAAATGTCCGCCAAGCCAATGAAAACATAACAACTCAGCAATTCACTCCACACATGCACATGTGAAGTTCGTTGGAAAATGATTATTTGGGACCCTACCGAGCAGAAAATGATTATGAGAACTATAGAGATAAAATTTAATTATGACTCTTGAAAATAAAATGATCAAGAAAAGTAAGATTTTCGCACTAGTTCAAACGGATTAAAAATTGGAGCACTTTAATTTTTTTGATTGTTAATATATTAAAAAATATGGTTAAAAATTAAGTGCCCCAATTTTCAATCCGTTTGAACCGGTGCGAAAGATCTTATTTTTCTGATTATTTCGGATCTTATAGAGCAGAAACTTAATTATAAAAGCCCTAAAGATAAAATTTAATTATGACGGTCATAATTAAATTTTGTCACTAAGGCGCTAATAATCAAGTTTCAGCTCTATGGGGTTCCAAATAATCATTTTCCAACGACACGTGTGGAGTGAACTGCTGAGTTGTCATGATTTCATTGGCTTGGCGGACATTTAATTTCATTCTACATGGACTCTCCGTGCAGAATTTATTCTCTTTCTATTGCTCTAAGTGTTAAAGGTCTGACACTATACATTACATGTAACATATAATAACTTGATCAGCCATTTCATTTTCATTTGCCTATCTACGAATATTTCATTAGCAAAAGAATCCTAATGAGATGGACAATTATGTCAGCATGAAAAATATATTCAAGTCTCTTTCACTTTTGAGTTTAGATTTTCTTGCGCATAGGTCAAAAAAAATCAAACTACCCCCTTAAAAAAAACTCAACTGCGCACTGCACCCTGTCTCGTTCTCCAATCTCTTTTCATTGCTCTCTCGAGAAAGAGACATCACGTTTAGTACTTAATAGCGTTTATGTCCGTTCGATGTACGGAGGAAAAAAAAAATTGTGCGAGCTCGATACTTTGCAGTGAGAACCACACACACGTGTGATAGAGAGATAAGTTGGGCCACCACTTAAAAATGTCACTGGAGCATTTGATTATTTTTCCTCCATTCTCCTAAACCCAGCCCCCCCAACCCACACGCGCGCTTTTTCTCTCTCTCTCTAAACAAATTAAAAGAAAATTAAAATTCTAAAAAATTACGAATGGTGGTTTGAAGGATAGGTAAGCCTAAACACATTCTTATGGAATATTGATAGATAGATAGATATGTTAATGGTTTTGTAATTGTACCTATTCATTTGTTCCAGATACGATCCCATTTACAAAATAATAATGATATAGGTACCGACAGTGGGAGAGAAATCCTACCGACGGTCGCCGGCGGGCCGTCTCCGGCCATCGGACTGCCGATCCGAGCCGTCCAAAAATTCTAAAAAAGAAAACCGATGGGGCCTATGCATGAATCAACGGCATCCGAGGTGTGTAGAGTGCTTGATCCAAGCACCACTTTTTCGTGTACATACATGAAAAAGGGGTGCTCGGATCAAGCATCCTAAACACCTCGGTTGCCGTTGATTCCCATGGGGGCCCCATCGGTTTTTTTTTTTATTAAATTTTTGGACGGCACGGATCGACCGTCCAGTGGCCGGAGACGGCCCACCAGCGGCTGTCGGTACAATATCCCTCCCCGGCCGGTCGGTACATATAGCATTACTCTTTACAAAATCGCATGAGAAATAAACCAAGCAAGAACACAAATAAATGACAGATTTTCACACAGTTGTCTATCTGGTGAAGTATATATATCCATAGTTGTTGCTCTAACAATAGGTTGCAAGGGGCGCCCGAGATCCTCTGTGCCGGAAAAATGTTATGGCCCTGTACCGAGTGCATTTGGACTGTTAGATTGTTTGAATTTTTTTATGTTTTAAAATTTTTATGTGATCCAACGGCCGAAAATGCACTCAACACAGAAGTGCACAATTTTTCGGCATAAAGAATCTCGGGCCTAGAAGGGGAAATCCCACAGGATGTGGGCCATACCCTTCCTAATCTTGAAATCTTTTATAGAGGCATGAATAACTTGACTGGGTCAATACCTGCTTCCTTTTCCACTGCCACTGGGCTTCGATTTTTCACAGAATATGATTACTGGGTATGTGCCCTTCAGTTTGGGAATCTTGAATCGTTCGATACATTTCAACTTTGATGATAATTAACTTAGAAATGGGAAAATGGGTGGCCTAAATTTTATTGATTACTTGACTAATTGTACTAGTTTGGAAGTGTTGAGATTGGCAAGAAAACAGTTTCAGTTTATACCCATTTTTTGTCAAAATTCAAAAAATTAATTTGTTGGTTAGAAGAATGCCTTGAATGAAGGTCTCAGGCCTTGAAAAGCCTCATGATTAGTCATCCACGAAATTAGGCCGATTTGAACGTCACTGCGAGTTGAGTTTTCAAAGGCTTGGGCCAAATTTATGCCTAATATTTTGTTATCACAAGCTCGAGCCCAAAATTGGCCGAAGACTTGGGTTGACCGACTAGATCTGAGTATTTTATTCAGACCTACGCCAGTTCTTAGAAATAATAAGGCCTTCTAAGTGGGCCTTAAAAGGCCTAAATCAGTTAAAGCCCAAGTTTTCTTTCCAAACTTGGGCTCACATGGCTTACAAAGAGAAGCGGCCTATGATACTGCTCAAGTTCAGGCCCAAGTAATAGATGGGCCAACTTCTTAAAAAAACGTCACATATGGCCTTTAATTGGCAGGAAAAGGCCTTAAGCTGCTCACAAACAGTTCAATGGGCCTAGAATGTTCTTGCTTGACAGGTCTAAGAAAACTGCTTATAAACAGCTCAAGGCCTGAGTCTCTACTATTCTTCAGTATGAAGCAAGGCTTGGGACACATGACAGCCATGCATGGAGACATTCTAAACAGCTCACAAGCAGCTCAACTAGGCCCGCTGTATGAAAGCAAGTGGTAGGGCACAAGTCCCACGAAATCTCTCTTTTCCATATATAAATGTATATGTATGTATTATATATATATATATATATATATATATGGAAATACCTAAAAATAGGAATTGGGCCCTCAAAAGGGGCTTAAGAGCCAATGAAATGGCTGAAAGGCCTGGTAAATTTTTGTCTTTAACCTTGGTGGGCCCAAGATCTTCTGTCTAGGCATACAAGCAGCTTAAAACACCTTCGTGATTCTGCATAGCCAAAATTCCTTTTGCCCTTTTTACAAGTTTTTATGCAAAAAATGAGAGTATTTTTAGGCCTTTCAGGCCTCAGTTGATTTCTTGGAGTAAGGAGCAAGACTTAGACAGGTGGCAATCACTCATTGGAAGAAGTAGAAGCAGCTCAAGCCTAAGCCCTTACCAGAAGGACACTTGACAACCATGCATGAAGGTCTGTGAAAGCAGCTCAAGCAGCTTAAGGCCTGAAACTTCTGGCTATAAATACCATGCTTGAAGGCCTTGACAATGGTCCACGACCATCAAGCCCACGACTTATCCAATTTATCTTTCAATTATCTTTATTTTCCCGTTCAATCTAGCCAAGATTAGATTTTATTTCATTTCCTTGTAACAAGACTTTGTTAAACCGTTAATAAAATCTTTTTAATTCTGTTTTAGGTCTTGTTCTATTTTTCTTTCTATTTTTCACACGGTTAGAAAATACTAAGTCCTTATCCTGCAAAGGCAAATCACGAATCTCCTCACGGTCTCCACCCTTAGGCTGTCCACTTTCGTCCAGTTAGAAGTCAGATTGAGACTTCTAGGCCTTGACAGAGATTCGGGCAGCAATTCTGCCCTGGCACGCCCGCGATTCCAAGCCAATCTGATTTTTGCACTTTTTGTAGAGAAACAGTTTCATGGAGAATTGCCAACCTTTCAACTAACCTCCAAACTCTTACTTTGGGTTCAAATATGTTACATGGAAACATTCCCAGTGAGATAGGAAACCTTGTCAATTTGACCATTTTCGGGCTGGAGCATTACTGCTTGGATGGAAGCATTTCCGACAGTGTGGGGAAGCTTCGAGAATTGGGCTGTATTATGACAGTTTTCTTATTACTAGTATTTATCTTGCTAAAGCTCCAATCTCTCCGGCTTTTTTAGCAAAAACTTTGGATCGGTAAATTCGCCATTTTGCATGGAATGCAAGTGTACCATATCTCGAAAACATGCCGTTCAAAATGCAAATTAGCTACGGTATTAGAGTTTTCTGGTAACATAGATTGTGTATGGGCCAATACGAAACAGATATCCATCGATCATAACCGTTTTAGTCAGCTAGAGCTTCGATTGGACTGATTATGCATGGTGTTCGAAATTAACACTTTTATGTTTCACGATGCTGTAGCCTCTAGCCTGAACAGTGGTACTTGTTCTGAGTGTTCTGTTCATACTTCTTGACAGGATCACCAAGCACCCATTTGGTTTGGCCTTGAACAGGCTTCCAAAGCAAGAAACTCTCTTCCCGAAAACGCCCTCGCCGGGGAAATCCACGTCATGAAGAACTGAGTCCG
>BPLS01024959.1:71943-82749 GCA_019656275.1 Rhododendron kiyosumense | reverse complement strand
ACATTAAAGAAGTACAAGGAGGAAATATTGTAGATTGACAAAGGAACCGTACCCGAAATCCCATTTTGGGAAACTTGAAAAAAGCCTAAAGCGGGTAGAAGTCCAATTTGTTCCGGTATGGTTCCTTGTAGGCTATTTTGCATGAGCGAAAGAATGTAGAGAGACGAAAGGTTTCCGATGGAAGCTGGGATTACTCCAGATAGATTGTTGCTCTCAGCTACTAGATAAACCAACTTGGAAAGTGAGCCGAGTTGCTCTGGAATTTGCCCAACAAGCTCATTTTTCGTCAAACGAAAAATTGTGAGCTCTCTACATTGACTGATATTACTTGGAATTTTCCCAGAGAATGAATTGTAAGACAAATTGAGATGTTGCAGCCGGATTAAGCGGCCGATTTCTTGAGGAATTTCGCCTTGGAAATTGTTGTGTTTCAGATTGAATCCAGTGAGGAAAGTGAGATTTCCTATAGAAGGTGGAATGGTGCCAGACAGATTCTGTGATTCCAAGTTAAAAACCATTACTCTTCCATTGGTGGGATTGCATTCAACACCTACCCAATTGCAGAAATGAAGGGAATCATTCCAAGAGGGCATGATTTGAAATGGGTCTTGAGTTATGTGTTTCTTGAAATCAAGTAAAGCAATTCTATCAGTCTCATTGCCAGAAGTACTATCGGAAGCTATTGCAGATTGCAGGCCTGATATCAAAAGCACAAGAAGAATTCTGGGAAAGAGATAAGAAGGCTCCATTGTGTTTGGATAATAATGAAGTCCTGATGTAAGGATCACTAAATGCAATATGTATAAACAAACTTGTGGACTATGGAATCACTTTTTGTCAATGTGTAAGAGATATTTGTTTAAGTCTGGGCCCAGATAATTTATTATGGGGCTGTAAGTCTTCCTATAGATACGTAAAGTATTTCTTAAGCAATGAAAGAAATTGGTGGCAATTATGAGTATTTAAAGAGGGTAGTTTGATTTTCTGAAACAACTCCACAAGCATTAATTGTGGGTTCCAATTTTGAAAAGAAGCTCAACTTGATGGGAAAGAGTTCAAGATTGAAAGGGACATGAATGTTGATTTCTTGTCATCTCATTTTACTTGCCAGCTGCTAAATTGTTACAACGAATGAGAGGTTCAACATTTGTTGCAATTAGGCCCAAAGAGAACTCCAAGGTTTTGGAGCCCAAATATAAGAGTAGCCCAAAAAGTAAAGTCCAAGATGAATTATATAGACTTGACTTGCAAATATCGTAAGGAGGGGTTGATTACATCATAGCTTACATCACTTATATAATTACATATGACTATTATTAGTCCATGAATCGAACATAAGCCACACCTGACTACCTACAATTATTTCAAGACCTATGCCTACTAGGCACAACTTTCACAATCTACAACGTAATAAAAGTACACATCAACAGCAAATACCAATTATACTTCATACAACAGTAAACACTAATAATTTCACCCTTTCTCGGAAAAGAGGAGGCTTTTAGAAGAAGCCTTAATGTACCATCTGGTAGAAAATATAGAGGGACTAAAACCATCCTTGAAATAGTATAAATAGAGGATGAGTCTAGCCATTTTGTATCAACAAAAAATCAAACAAATTGTAGTCCTTTCTCTCATAATACAAAATGTTGCATCTTTACATATTCCAATCAGCTTCCTTCAACTCTCTCCTTGCATCCAACAGTTAACAAAATATAATGGCTTAGAACTGCAATGGTGCAACTTCTTATGAGTATGATGAGGCATAAGAGCATCCGCAATGTAATAATCAAAAGCGAATAATCAAAACTTGCCACGTCAGCTTTTGATTATTCATTTAGAAGGTTGTTAAAGTTAGCAATGTGAAGTCCCACATTGTTACTTTTGATTATTCAAATGCCCAAATTTGATTATTGGTTAAGAGGTTGCTAACTTTGATTATTACAATGTGAGCATTTTTTAAACACACATTGTTAACTTTAGCAATCTTTTAATTTTGATTATTACATTGCGGATGCTCTAATACACTAGAAAACTTCAAAATTAAATCTAGCTAGCAACATAAAACCTCCTCCGTTAACTCCTTTGATGACACAGCAATAGCCAACAAAATTGACCTGTAACACCCCAAGCAGACCACTGGCTCAATACCTTGATTTTGATCCACAAGCCACACCACATGGCCCAAAAGCTTAAGCACAAGGTACTAGTAGTAACCCACAAGGTTTGTTATATGCCCAAGATCATCCATGTAGACTTCCGATGTGGGACGGGGTGTTACATGACCCCGTCAAATTTGTTCTAGATTTTTCCCTATTTAGTCCGAAGATCCAGCTATCTGGTTAGCAACTCACTGAGATCCTCTGGATCTGACTCTTCAACCGGCAGCAATTCTTCCAAAACAATCCTCCCACTAGTTCCATTGCATTCCCTATGGCTTCGACCTTAGACTTCCGAGTTATTATGCAACAATCGACCTAGCCCTACATTTGGGGCAACCTATTCTACAACACACTTAGGTCCGGCAAGCAGAAATACAGTATGAGAAAAGTTGGAGTGTTCAAATGTGTAATTTAAAATCACTTTACATTATTGTGTGGGATTTTAAAAAGAAAAAGCAATACACTTACCTTGTTTCCTATTACAAAGGCTTGGGCAAAGTACCGATATGGCTAGTCATGTTTGACAAGATTCAGTTCCCCATTTAGTTTTTCTAACTCGTGTAGGAGTCGAAGAAATCCTATCTACAAGAATTCACGTATCGCAATATCAACAAACCGGACTTGAAAAAGGCAAACTAGTGTTTTATTATAGTTATACATTCAGATACATGTGCTCTGAGATATTCTTACGAGTCTACTTGGAAACATGACAAAATGTTCATGATTGTACGCATTTTGTTTTTCCGGTAAAGGTGCTTTTCATTGACAGCCCAAGCAAACACACAAAGCCAATCGAGAAAAGGAAACAAGAGGTCATGCAAGACCCAACAGAGAAAAAAACAGAGCCAAAACAGCAGGCTCGGAGCAACATCAAAACACAACCGTGTACAACAAAAATAACCTAAGAAGGTAAAGGATCCACTGGGCCAATGTTCCACGCCTAGACACATCTCCCCAGACAGCACTAGAATAAGGACAATATAAAACAGGTGGTTGTGTGTCTCCACATTGTAGAAACTTTATGTCCATCTCAAAACCAATTGGCAATGAGTGGAGAGGTTCCAGATGTTATTAAGTGATTACCCATTCCACTCCCAAGCAATGTGGGATTCATTTCCTTAACATCCCCCTCACGTGCAGCCGCGTTTGAGGTCACGTGTGGCCACTTTTGGGTGCCTATCATCGTGCAGCCTTTTTGCTGGTCTGTCATCATGAGGTGTGGATTGTGAATTTTATAAAATATGGGGTGGAACGGGCCCCGCTCTGATACCATGTAGAAACTTTATGTCCATCTCAAAACTAATTAGCAATGAGTGGAGAGGTCCCAGATATTATTAAGTGATTACCCATTCCACTCCCAAGCAATGTGGGATTCATTTCCTTAACAACATTACCACTATTGCGGAGCACACATGAAGCATCAGCAACTATACCCCAAGCCATCAATCATCGGCTTTTATTTAGTTGAAACTTCGTGCGAATTGAACAACAGTAATGGCGAAAAGGATGAAGGCCAAACAGAAGGCTATGAACGCCCACGGAGAAGCAAAATACTTGCGTTCCACGTGCGCCATGTTCCTCGGCCAACAACGCTTGCTGTACTTGGTGGCTCTGTTGCACGTGTCGGCAAAGTAGAACTCTTGTAGCGAAACTTCCTTGCACAGCGTGTTGAATAAATGGGTAGCATCCTCGCTGGAACCCAAGTAGTTATGCACAACTCCGGCCTTTTCGAGTTCCTGGACGTGTTTATCAGAGTTCACGAGCATGTTCATGAGGTATGCGTAAGACGTGAAGTCCTGCGAAACACCAGGGCAGCACTGTTCGAAGGCAATGAGGTTCCTGAGGAATGACTCGGTGGGATCGTATATTCCAAGTGGTGGGATTTCGAAATGAGCCCTGCGAAACCACCATAAGGGGCCTTCTGGTTCAGTGAACTTGACCTTGAACAGATTGTCTCCCGTACCGGGTACGAACTTCACTCCAGCGTAGGCAAGTTCTGATGCAGAAGGCATGATTTCACTAAGTTCCTTTTTTTCTTTTTGAGCACGAGGACGGTAATAATCATGTAGTTTATGGAGGATATGATAGCATTTATCATTACTATCTGGAACTTCTCTTTCAGGTTTGGAATCATTCATTTTGATGTCCAAAACCCAATGGACACAGTCATGAGGTGAACAACAATTTTCAGCGGCACGATTGTTGGTGGAACTTCCTGCTGGACTCAGCAAGTTGGCAAAGTAGTCATACACATAAGGGGAGAGCAACGAGTTCTTGTGGATCCTAGCCACCGTGAGTTCGAACAAATGCTCAAGCACAAAGAAAGGAATCTGGTTCTCGAAGAGCAACAAGTCGTGTAGCACTGTGCTGGCAGTTGAATCTCTACCAAAAATAGGATCTGCTGTCATTTGTCCCTGCTTTTTGAAATGCAAAATTACTAATTTGATCTTTAGATCCTTGATTATTTGAAATCAATTTGAGACTACAACAAAAATAGCCTCGCGACGAAATCTACCAATTTAGGGAGAAAAGAAGATCAAGTTTTTGCCAATTGACAAAGCCAGCAAAAATACATCCCTAAAGAGGGTGATAAAAGAGCTGATGTAGTCTAGATGCTCTAAATTTCTATACCTCTAAGTACACGGTTTTGTTCCTGAATTTGTAGAGAACTTCAAGGATGAAGCAACCATCCACCACTATCATTTCCTCATCGAGTAGATCCCCATCGCTAATGTCATCATCTGCATAGCATTTATTCGCATCTTCTTTCCACATCTTCATTCGCTCTATGCATTCTCGTAAAACCTCCGTGAACTCTTTCTTCTCAACTGATCCCACCCGACGAAGTAGGGAATTCGCGTAGCTCATCTTGACTTGTTACATGGGTGATCTCGGGTGATGATGTTTCCGGTGATACGGGCCTATAGAGATGAGGCGTGGGACATAGGCACTTCTCTTCAGGGCACGGAGCTCTACAGGCACCTTGTAAATGCAAGCTGAAGAGGAGAAGGATTCGGTTTTCTGGGCAGCTTGACCAAGCTTCTCAATGAATTCCTGAAGGTTTTGCTGATCATTTCCCCTTTGACTCATTTCCGTAAGGTGGAGTTGCTTTTGGTAAATGAAAGAGGAGAAGGATTTGATTATATGAGAAGCTTCACAACAAATTTCTGACTCAGGTCCTGAAGGTTTACATGGACATTTCTCCATTGACTACTCATTTCAGTTGGGTGGAACTGCTTCTGGTCAGTGAAAGGGGAGACGATTTCGGTTTTCTGGGAAGCCTCACCGAGTTTCTTACTTTCCTCAAGGTTTTCTTGGCTCATTTCAGTTGGCTGGATGCCAATCAAAGGGGTTAAGCATTCGATTTTCTCAGGAGGCTCATGACTCTCCCCTTGACTCATTTCAGTTGGGCGGATATTGCTTCAATTCAATGAAATCAAGAAGCAGTTGTGTTATACTTGTTGGCAGTGTGTTGGGTTTGAGATATAAAGACAGAACCCATGCTGGGATCTATATATAAAGAGGGCTCACAGAGCACTGAGTAATGTTCATCCATTATTAGGTGGGTGAAAAAAAAAGTACTCCTAAACTTGGAAACACTCGGTCGTTTATCATAATGTAACACTAATATGCAAACCACTATGGCATCGCGAACAACCATTAAGTTGCGTGTCATTGAGATGTTTTCAGTGGTTGGCTATCACCGAAGTTTTTGTTTTAATAGTGCCCCCAGTGCTGAATATTCCTAGCTATGCCACTCTCACAGAGTCACGGTTCAATATTAGCACACTCTGCTTCTCAGGCAATGATTGTGATGACATCGCACAAGTTATGGAAAGGAGGTATGGATAAGTTCACCCAAGAAACCAATTATTGGTTTACTAATAACCTTTACGGATTATAACTAAATCTAAACTATATAGAATCGGAAGAAGCGCGCAGTCATTAAAAGCCATAAAATTATGAGAACATCTCGCAAACATACTAGTGAATCCCCGTGCCTGAATCAAAGCTGGAAATTGGTATTCTTCAACAAATTACAGTGGAAAAGCTTTACCGAAAATGCTATGCACGCAAACGTTGTGTTGGTTGTTCGCGTAATTCTGACCATCCGGATGTATTTGGATGGTCTAAATTTTAAAAACACTCTTCCAGGGAAAAGTTTAACTTAACTTTTCCGGAGAAGAGTTTGAGCAAATCCTGGCCATTTATTCATGTTTTCAGGTTTTCTTTCCCCGTAAGCATGCATCGGCAAAATCCTTTCCTTGATAGGCCCTTAATCTCTTCTTGATTAACGTTCCTTGATCGGACCTTAATCTCTTCTTGATTAATCAACAGTACTAATTGAATCAAAACCTAATGAAGGAAGAAATTTAGTTTATACTGGCTCAAAACCTGATGAATAGGAATTCTATCTTACGGCTTAGATTGCAACACAAGAGAGCTATATGGACCATTACAAGATTGAGAAAAAGAAAAAAAAAAAAACCTACCCATAAAACTCAAAAAGGAAAATCAATAAAACATAAAGCAAAACTAGACAATATTCACTGTTATGTAAATTTACATTTATTCCTTAGCTTGCCTTATTTTCGTGACGTCCTTCGTAATTTTAAGGGTGAGAAAATCGATCATTGACATTCAATTTGTGGTTCCTTCTCCGAATTGTTTAAAGAAAATGATGTGTCTTTAATTCCTGGATATTTTTCCATATACTAAATTAACATTCTAGATATTTTCATTTCAATTTACATGTATTTTTATTGGGTTGAGTTGTACGAAACTGCAAAATGATGTTGTATATATCTATGGTAACAGGGGATATGCCTAATGGATGTTATCTTTGAAAGATCCATGCATCATCATTGCAATTACTTTTGATCGGCCACCGATGAGGGTTTGGTCCAGTGGCAGAAACTTAGACTCGGTTGAACAATGCTTAGATTTGAGTCCTCATAACTCTTTATTAGAGCTAAACATACTCTTAATATCACTTGTATAAGCTGAGACCTTAGATTCGATTCCGACATAATTGGTATATCTTTGGAGTCCCTTATAAATAGTAATACGAGGAGACAATATTTCTTAACAGAATTAATGCAGTCCGAGTAATGCATGGGTTATTGCTAGTTTGTCAATGTGTGGTTGCTCTGGGCGGGAAATACTGTTGCTCACAGCTGTCAGCAAAATCATTGCCTTAATCATTTAGGAACTAGGTAGAACAACGTTGTCTTGTCTTTTTTTTATAACCACAAAAACAAAGTTGAAACAGACCAGGACTAGTCGAGGGATAGATAGACATATCAATAGCCACCACCGGCAGTGGCCATAACGACATTGCACTAACAGTCACGCAGGGCTCATTATAGGTCCCACACATGAAATTCGAGTTGTTCAATAAAAAAAATATAACTGAGTGACTTGGTAAAAAATCAGTTAATATATCCAATATGTGTAGGTACCCGATCCAATATTCCTATTTTTTATTCATATTACAGGATCTTGGAATTTGAATTAAATATGAGAAGATTGGATCGGACATTTACACATATCGGATTGAACTAATTTTCATAAGACCACTCGATTTTATTTTTTTAAATTATTGAACGGCTCGAATTTTCTGTGTGAAAACCGTAGTGAACCCTGCGTTGCTATCGGTGCAAGGCCGGTATGGCCACCTTCGGTGGACATAGCATTTGCAATCGATAATAGATCGTCCATTTCATTGACATAAAAAAAGTAGTATCATGACAAAAGAAAGCAATCAAAGAAAGTTAGCATTTCAACTGATGGGTTAGAAAGTTAACTGAACTGATAGTACTTCTCAAAGAACACGAAAACCGAGAACTGAATCCTTCCTCAGAAAAATTCTCTCTCGGTATATACCCTTTAGTAATTCCATTCTTTCTAGTTGATTTTTTCCGTTGCTATGTTCATTTCTCAGAAAAGAGATTCAGAGTTTCCAAAAAGCCTTCATGGAGACTGAAACATTTTGAAAGCCTGACGAGTTAGGATATACCATCCGGGCAGACGAGTAATCCCCTCCTCATCCAGAGGGGCAAACACTGGATGATGGTGGGCACGATGACTAGTTTGGGGGATATGCTATCCACCCTCCATATCGTCCTCACAAACAATCTGCATGAAGAGTTTATTTGTCATCATTGATCGAACATTTGAAGCATTCTTTCCCAGTGCTCCCTGTATCTATGCCTGATATGTAAGGATACCAAAAACAGTACTACACAAAGAAATTAAGATGCATTTATACTCTATATAATACATGATGCATCATTTGCAAGTGCAACCCTCGGGTTTGGGAGGGGTCATTTGAGAGTATTTTCAATCAGGTAATGTAAATTAACACAACTAAACGGACAAACGAACATTAGAAAAGCAAACACTGGCCGGGGAAGAAAACTAACACACTGATATCATCTCCTATTCCTCTTCTTAAATCTACGAAACGAGCCTCTGATGGCATGCATTTTGTTTACAACAATGTTCATTGGAATCCGTTCACTAGGTAGTGGATCAGAACATGAAAGTCCAATTCTCAGCACTGAAACCATGCAGTCCAATACCATTCCAGTACTTCTAGTATTACTGCACTGGGGATCTCCATCATTGATTATAGCTCTTTCTTCCATTCTCCCTTCTTGGTTATCATGATCAACCTCCTCCTCTTACAAGAGCAATGATCGGTCTACTATTTCCCTAACACGTTCAAGCAAACCCATTGAAACAAAGTCCCAAATATTGAGTCCATCTTTAAAGATGTCATCAGTTGGTCTCTTTCCAATAAACATCTCCAACATGAGAATCCCGTAGCTATAAACATCTCCTAGTGTGGACACTTGAGACCCCATACCATTTTCTGAAAGGAAGAAAATAGGAAAATAATTACAAGTGTTGTACAACCAGAATTATGCTTAAGGGTTGTCAGTAAATAGTAATCAATGACAACAAGAATGAATAAACAAGATACCTGGAGCAATGTATCCAATAGAACCCTTTAGCCCCACAGATATGTTTTGCTCATTTGAAAGATCATTTGCTGCTTGAATAAGAAACCTTGCCAATCCAAAGTCGCCGACATGGGCTGTCATATCATAATCCAATAGCACATTGCAGGGCTTTAGGTCACAGTGCACAATTGGTACCTTGCAATGATGATGGAGATATTCCAATGCAGAAGCAACGTCTACGGCTATGTTCAGTCTTTGAATAATTTTTAAACTCTTATTAGCTTGATTTTGCTCATCATATCCCGGATGGAGCCACTGTTCTAGGTTTCCGTTGTACATGAACTCGAGTACTAGAGCTTTGAAGTCATTACCTAGTTGATCAATACTCGAACATGAGGTTATGATCGTAAGGATATTACGATGTCGTATATTCTTCAAAGCATTGCATTCATCCATGAAACTCTAGGAAGCACCTTGCTTTTCAAGATTTAGTACTTTGACAGATATGACTGCACCATCACTGCCTAGAATTCCTTTCTATACAGAACCAAAACTACCTGAACCAATCAAATTTTCTTCAGAAAACCCATTGGTTGACATAGCAAGTTCCGTGTAAGAAATTTTCTGCTGCCTACCTTGTGTGGAGAATGCAGCTAAAGATTTCTAATCGGTTGATTTTCTAATCACATAACAAGCAGTAAAAGAGCACAGGAGTATGCCTAAAATAACACAAGTAGTTACAGGTATAACTACATTGAGGGCAAGAAATTTTCTTGATGATTTCTTATCAACTTGAGAACATAAAGGCAAATGCAAGTCTGAAATGCCTCCACATAGCTTATTTTTCCCGACTATAGACATTGCGCTGAAATTTCCGAAAATCCCTTCAATTGGCACTTGGCCCTCTAAATTGTTGAAAGAAAGATCAAGTTTCTTGAGCAGTAAAAGCTTCCTAAGAAACTCTGGGATATGTCCAGACAAGTTATTGCGTGAAAAATCTAACTGTTCTAAACCTCTTGAAGCTTTCAGTGATTCGGGAATTGTTCCTTGTAGGAAATTACCACCCAAATTCAGGCGCTCCAAACTTAGACAACGGCTAAGACTGCTAGGAATTTCGCCTGACAGTTTGTTATCTGAAAGATCAAGCTCCATGACGTTGATCAAGTTACCCACTTCCAGTGGCAAAGAACCAGTGAAAGAATTATTAGACAAGACCAGAGATATCGAAAGCGAAGAGAGACCAATGATTTCTTTCGGTATGGGGCCATTGAGTTTGTTACCGGCCATTAAGGTTCATTACCAGCAGTTTATAATAATACCGACCCGTATAATATAAATATTATTATTTATCCAATATGACCCGATATGTGACTCAGCCTAGTTGGTAGCACGCGCGTTATAGGATCCGGAGGTTCCGGGTTCGATTCCTGGGAGAGCAAAAAAAATTAACCACCGATTTTATTGCCGGCGGTATTATTACCGGCGGTAAAGTACCGCCGTTTTTAGTATTACCGGCGGTTTTCTAATGCCGCTTTTGTATTTCCGACAATTGTATTCCCGGCGGTTTATTTCCGGCGGGATTTGCACTATTACCGGCGGTTTTGAGCATTACCGGCGGTTTTGGGACTATTAACGGCAGTCTTCTCATGCCGCTAATACGAAAATTTGGCGTAGTG
>BPLS01024959.1:18570-36943 GCA_019656275.1 Rhododendron kiyosumense | reverse complement strand
GCATTACTGCTCTGGGGATCTCCATCATTGATTATAGCTCTTTCTTCCATTCTCCTGTCTCGGTTATCATGGTCAACCTCCTCCTCCTCCTCCTCTTCCAAGAGCAATGATCGGTCTACTATTTCCCTAACACGTTCAAGCAAACCCAATGAGACAAAGTCGCAAATACTGAGTCCATCTTTGAAGATGTCATCAGTTGGTCTCTTTCCGGTAAACATCTCCAACAAGAGAATCCCGTAGCTATAAACATCTCCTAGTGTGGACACTTGGGACCCCATACAATTTTCTGAAAGGAAGTAAATAGGAAAATAATTACGAGTGTAGTACAACCAGAATTATGCTATGGGTTATCAGTAAATAGTAATCAATGGCAGCAAGAACGAATAAACAAGATACCTGGAGCAATGTATCCAATAGAACCCTTTAGCCCCACAGATATGTTTTGCTCATTCGAGAGATCATTCACTTCTTGAATAAGAAACCTTGCCAATGCAAAGTCGCTGACATGGGCTGTCATATCATAATCCAATAGCACATTGCTGGGCTTTAGGTCACAGTGCACGATTGGTACTTCGCAATGATGATGAAGATATTCCAATGCAGAAGCAACGTCTACCGCTATGTTCAGTCTTTGAATAATTTTTAAACTCTTATTAGCTTGATTTTGCTTATCATATCCCGGATGGAGCCACTGTTCTAGGCTTCCGTTGCACATGAACTCGAGTACTAGAGCTTTGAAGTCATTACCCTGTTGATCAACACTAGAACACATGGTTATGATCTTAAGGATATTACGATGTCGTATATTCTTCAATGCATTGCATTCATCCATGAAACTCTTGGAAGCACCTTGGTTTTCAAGATTTAGTACTTTGACAGATACGACTGCACCGTCACAAAGAATTCCTTTGTATACAGTACCAAAACTACCTGAACCAATCAAATTTTCCTCAGAGAACCCATTGGTTGACATAGCAAGTTCCGTGTAAGAATATCCCCGCTCCCAATCCTCTGTGGAGAGTGCAGCTAAAGATTTCTCGGTTGATTTTCTAATCACATAACAAGCAGCCAAAGAGCACAGGAGTAGGCCAAAAATAACACTAGTAGTTACAGGTATAACTACATTGGGCGCAAGAAATTTTCTTGATGATTTCTTGTCAACTTGAGAACATAAAGGCAAATGCAAGTCTGAAATGCCTCCACATAGCTTATTATTCCCGACTATAGATATTGCGCTGAAATTTCCAAAAATCCCTTCAATTGGCACTTGGCCCTCCAAATTGTTGAACGAAAGATCGAGTTTTTTGAGCAACAAAAGCTTCCCAAGAAACTCTGGGATATATCCGGACAAGTTATTGTGCGAAAAATCAAACTCTCCTAATCCTCTTAAAGATTTAAGTGATTCGGGAATTGTTCCTTGTAGGAAATTACCACCCAAAATCAGGCGCTCCAAACTTAGACAGCGGCTGAGACTGCTAGGGATTTCACCCGACAATTTGTTATGGGAAAGATCAAGCTCCATGACGTGAATCAAGTTACCCACTTCAAATGGCAAAGAACCAGTGAAAGAATTATTAGACAAGACCAGAGATATTGAAAGCGAAGAGAGACCAATGATTTCTTTCGGTATGGTGCCACTGAGGTTGTTACTGCTAAGGTTCATTACAAGCAGTTTACTGCAACTTCCAAGGCTTGGAGGAATACTTCTTTCTAGCCTATTCTCCTCCATAAATAGCCTTGTTAACGATGTCAAGTTACCGAGGGAGGATGGAATCTGCCCTGAAAATCTGTTGACATTCAAATATAATCCGGCTAGTTCTCGAAGTGCTCCAACACCCTCAGGAATACTACCATCCAAGTAGTTCCCTTCAAACCCCAGAAGGTCAAATTCACTAGGTTTCCTATCGCATTGGGAATGTTTCCATATAACATATTAGAACCCAAAGTAAGAGTTTGGAGGCTAGTTTGAAAGGTTGGCAATGGAGTTTGGCAATTCTCCACCAAACTGATTTCTTGCCAATCTCAAAATTTTCAAATTAGTACAATTACTCAAGTAATCAATAAAATTTAGGCCTCCCATTTTCCGGTTTCCAAGTTGATTATCATCAAAGTTGAAATGATTCAAACCTTGCAAGATTCCTAAACTTCTTGGCAGTGTCCCAGTAAGACTATTTTGAGCAAAATCAACCAACATAAGCCCTGTAGCATTTGTTAAGGAAACTGGTATTGGTCCTGTGAAATTGTTTAAGCCCCCAGCAAATATTTCAAGATTAGGAAGGGTATGGCCTACATCTGGTGGCAGTTTCCCTTGTAAATTGTTTTGAACAACATTAAAGTAGTACAAGGAGGAAATATTGTAGATTGACATAGGGACCGTACCTGAAATCCCATTTTGAGAAACTTGAAAAAGGCCTAAACCCGATAGAAGACCAATTTGTTCCGGTATGGTTCCTTGTAGGCTATTTTGCATGAGCGAAAGAATGTAGAGAGACGAAAGGTTTCCGATGGAAGGTGGGATTACTCCAGATAGATTATTTCTCTCAGCTACTAGATAAACCAACTTGGAAAGTGAGCCGAGTTGCTCTGGAATTTGCCCAACAAGCTCATTTTTCGTCACATGAAAAATCGTGAGCTCTCTACATTGGCTGATATTACTTGGGATTTTCCCAGAAAATGAATTGTAAGACAAATCAAGATGTTGCAACCTGATTAAGCGGCCGATTTCTTGAGGAATTTTGCCTTGGAAATTGTTCTGTCAGATTGATTCCAGTGAGGAATGAGGTTTCCAATAGAAGGTGGTATGGAGCCAAACAGATTCTGTGATTCCAAGTTCAAAACCATTACTCTTCCATTGGTCGGATTGCATTTAACACCTACCCAATTGCAGAAATGCAGGGAATCATTCCAAGAGGGCATGATTTGAAATGGGTCTTGAGTTACGTGATTCTTGAAATCAAGTAAAGCAATTCTATGAGTCTGATTGCCAGAAGTACTGGAAGCTATTGCAGATTCCAGGCCTGATATCAAAAGCATAAGAAGAATTCTGGGAAAGAGATAAGAAGGCTCCATTGTGTTTGTTTTTAATGAAGTCCTGATGGCAGGACTAAATGCAATATCTATAAACAAATTTGTGGACTATGGAATCACTTTTTGTCAATGCGTAAGAGATATTTGTTAAGTGTTGGCCCAGATAATTTATTATGGGGTTGTTAAGTCTTCCTATAGATACGTATTTCTTAAGCAATGAAAGAGATTGGTTGCAGTTTTGAGTCACTACAACAAAAAAGGTCTAAGATGACGAAACAAATTCTTCGCCAATTGCATGCTTTTCGTCGCCAAAGTTGTTGCCGACAAAAAAATTTTGTCGTCCCATTCGTCGATCTTTGTTTCACGCAAAAGACCCCTCACGACGAAAAATGCATTTTCCTCGTCAATGACTCCCCATGGCCGACGAATTAATTCCTCGCTAATGTTTCCCATGGCCGACGAATTATTTCCTCGTTAATTTATTCCCATAGCCGACGAATTAATTCCTCGCCATCACTTCTCTTTTCGTCGCGAAGTAATTTAATGCTTTTTTCCGAAAAAACAACAGCGAGAAAAGTATTCCTCGTCGAAAAGATTTTTTAAAATAATTATCTGGTAATTGGAGAGAATTTATTTCGTCGCTAATTTACAATTGGTATTTTTTCGTTCACCCTGTCCATTTTAAAGCACTCCCAAATCCAATCAACAAAATTTTACACAAAGGGAAAAAAATGGCTAAACATAAGAATGCATCTCACAGAAGTCACTATTAACCTTCATATTACCATAAACAGCTAAACAAAGTAATAAAGGTTTCAAGGTGTCCATTCACTGTCCAAAAAGAACCAAGTTCACTGAACATAGATAATAACATAAGTGATACACTTAGTGAGTAGTGGTCGAAGACACGAAACAAAAATGAAAAATTGTCGGACGGCCAATCATAACAAAAAGAAGTATCAACACAAAAAGATTTTGGCGTTCTCATACATACCACCAACATAAAGAAGTATCAACACAAAAAGATCTTGGCCTTCTCATATATACCACAAACCTTCTGCATATCCAATCTGCAAACGTGAAATAAAAGAAAATCATTATTATGTTTAGATATCAACTACTGTACATATAATTACTTGAGCCTAAAGCCAATTAAAGATGAAACTTATGAGCAAAACCTAATACGATCACCAAATAAATGATGAGGCAACTACCATAAAATGATGCTTGAGCCAAGGTACAATGGTCTTTGCAATCAACCAAGCAGGAGACCTACATAACCAACTTAATTGTGAAACACAAACTTGGCCGAAACAGAACATGACCAACTACTTCTTTAAACACAAAATTCAGAGAAACAAAGCGATATATGGTACAACAAAGAGTTGCATTCATTGCTGTTAAGACTTAAGAAGTTAAAAGCCATATGAAAAACTAGACAAAATCTCTAATGGATCACATAACAACTTTGACTCGATCAAGAAGCATGGGCACATAGATGAACGTGAATTGACATGTAAGCCATAGAGAATAAGAGAAAACTTAAACAATTTACATTGTCCAATTCTGCATTATGTTTCAGTTTAACAAAGATAACAGAAAACACAAGGGTGAAACTTTTCCTTCCCTTCCCTTTCCACTTTTAATCTCTAATAATACTTGATTCATAGTAATTAAGTGAAATCCATAACAAGTTTTGAGCTTTTAATCATATGATCACTTGACCACCTATGTTTTTTCGTTATCCAACTCTTACCATTTCTTATGACCTACAAATAACTTAAAAGGTTGAACAAGTCAATGATCATGATAGAGTAATGAAACATAGGCTAGCTGTACTATTTTTTAATCTGAAACATGACTAATTTAATGTTCTATGCCTTTTACCTTAATAACTGTAGGGAGAAAGGTGTCAAGACACCCACCCACAAAACTAGTCCAAATTGAACTTCAATTTCATTCCATCCTAATCATTCAACGAACTAACAAGTAGGCTAATACATTCTACATTAAGCTGATGTGGTAAGCTAAGCTATGCTTGCTACAATCACCTTGTATTTTTTTTTTCCCACATGATCTGTTTGGAAAAGCAAGAAACGAGCTGATTTTTGAGGGGGTGGATACCAATTTGGGAGGAGCTAGTTAATTGGACAAAGTCCATAATGAGCCATGGCTGGAAACCCTTTGCACCATAAACACCCAAAAAAATCTCTAGAAAATGCAAACATTTGAACAATCAAAAACGGTGGAATCAACAACACATGCAACCCTTACCCAGTACCAGTAACTACCCGATTTCAACACCAGCAACTGCAAAAGCAAAATTAGTACTCAAAATTATCATATTCCGCATTCCTAAAATCAGATTAGTGCTCAAGACTGGACATGTATTCCGTGAGGCGCTGCAATGTGTTTGGCTACATCATATACTCGTGATAAAAATTAGTCCCAGACTCAAACGTGCACAAGCTAGGGCTTAGATCAACATATACAGAGAGAGAGAGAGAGAGAGAGAGAGAGAGAGGAACAAACCAGGTGTGCACAATTGAAGCCCTAGGACACGGGAAATTGATCCATTAACGAGCAAAACCAGTTCGCAATGTTGAGATATCAAGCTCCAGTTCACGCGAAGTGATTGGGAGATCTGGCGCCTCTGGTTTTGGTGGAGGCAATTGGAATTTTTGGTGACCTAGGGCAGCAAGGATTGGCACCTAAAGATTTCGCGGAACGCTGTTCTCCTTTAATGAAAGGCTATAATTTTACGAGCGCGAGTCTCCGAGGGAGCGTTTCCCTGTTTCTGAAAAGGCAACGCTATAATAAGTCCTCTTTTATAACATATATGAAAAAACACTATAACTTAATGCAATAAAAACCCATATTTGTTGTAGTGTACATAGTAGATTCAATGCATGCTCATTAATGATTCAACCAGAGGCCCCTATGACATTATACAAGTCAAAAATAATTTCATCATATCCAAAACATAAGGTGCACATACAACAACCAAGAAAAAAAAAACAACCATTAGATAGACTTTCTCATTTGTGAGAGCACCCAATTCATGAAAGTCCTAAAATTTAAGCATTTACTGTTATACTTTAGATAAATATAGCCAAATAATAAATGAAAGCTCTGAATACTACGAAACATGAGAACAATGTCAAATTTTAGAGGAAAAGCCAGAACTTCAATCACCCCTAGGAAAGCACATGATTCACATTAAATCCAACAATGTATCCAATCAAACTATGAAAGTCAGGATTTCACGTTCAAACACATTTTTGTTTTTCATGGTTACTATCACTTTCACTTGCACATTCTAACATTCAAAACTTTAACTCTTACTATATGAGATTTTCACCCGACTTTTTAACAACCCTGGGATGGAAGTCGGCATTATTTGACCAACATAATTAGAGGTGCTAGTTCTGTTCTGCACTTTATAAGATGCAAAAGAATTTCCAATCATATTGTAGTGCATGATGTGGACTCTAGATATATTGCGTTTACCACTAAACTGCCATGTCCAACTTTAGCAGCCAACAGCTTAATTACATGTCCGAAATCCACATATACTAACAAAGTAATATATAATACAGAGAGGGAGGGGAGTTAAGGATACTTGCTGATGCAGTGACAACGAGGAATGTGGAGTTTGTGGAGTTCGATCCTATCAATAATGGAAAGCAAAATTGCGGGGTAACTTTGCACAATTCCATGGTTCCCCGTGTTCATGCCAAGTAGTGTAACTTTGCACAATTCCATATTGAAACAAATGAAGGTGCACTTCTTGAAGATTTTGTAGGCGATAGTTCACACATTTCTAACACGGGCACAAAATATTACCTTGTCGATCACCAACAACTGCTGCATATTCAAGAAATGAATTGACGCTATCAAAACAAGGCTGACTTGTTCTACCATGAGCAGTGCTGCCCAATTTCATCCAACTCTTGTCCATTACTAAATGCAAAAGCATGGTCAGAGTTAAGATGTCAAAGTCATACTGACTGTGTCAGGCATCAATTATTATCATTTCTATCATTTTTATTTTTATCAATAATTAAGGCTTCTCTAGTGATACAAATTTGAAAGATGCCTAACAACTCTATGGTGCCAATAATTGCCAATTGAGCATACTTTTTGCGTTTTCAATCTCCTTCTACGATTGGTGAAATAGACAAAGGAAGATGAACAAAAAGTGAGTGCATTGTATGTTGGAGCATTAAGATATAGATCTAGCCTTTTCTCCTAATTTAATTTGCCCCAAGTATTAGCCAAAAATGACTATAGTAAACAAAGCCAAATACAACAAAATAAAATCGGTACAAGCCATTGAATCTAGATTCGTGCAATGGCAATATAAGGTTAGAAAATATGTATTTGAAACCAGTAACCTGCATTCGAGTAGAATGTAAAGAAAGTCAAATATGACAATAAGAGACTTATATATATACATATGGGTAGAGTAAGACACCAAAACTCCACATGAAATCAATACTTTATAAATGAATGAGCTATCAAGTAACAACACAAGGAGGTATCAATTTATTTTGCCAAATAGAACAAACACCAGAAGTAATTTCCTTTAATTAAACAAGTACAACATTTTTATTTTTACTCTCATACCTCACTTCTTGATCTTTTGAAGTCAACTTCCATTCAAGAATCAAAAACACAAAATACATATGATAATATAGGGACTGAATCCAATGAGCACAAGTCATAACCAAATCCCCATGTCAAATAAGAAATATAAGCATCAACCCACACCCCTACAGGATATTATTGTCACATGGCTATCTCCCCCTCTCCCACAACCTAAGTCACATAATGCACGGGACCTTGCAGGAATGCGATTGCAATTGTGAAAGCATCTTTGAAAAACTTTTCAAACTATTAAAAAATACGAGAGCGAGAATAAAGTGTGTGAGCAAAGAGCAAGAATTAATTGCGCAGCTGTGGAGCGAGAATTTAGATCGCGAATGTAAAAACCTATTGGGGTAGGCAAGGCATATACTAATGGGCCACATGCAAAGTCTTTCTAAAATGGGATCTATCAATCAAAGGCCCACAGAGTTGAATAGATTGTGTTGGAGGTGTAAAGGACTGGGGGGTCTAACTGCCTTAACTTTTACAAGTTTTCAACTTGTAAGCCACTGGAACCGAGAAAACAACTAACAAAAATTCATTGAATCAAACACTCCAATAAGCAACCCACATAATAAACTCTCAACCGTGTGATCCGTCGATTCTTGGAAAGAACACCCTGTTCCAACTTTGTGAATTCACGTTGCAGTAGGACAAAAATCGATTACATGGTAGAAAAAAGGGGTGTGATTAAATTACCGAAGAAAGATTGTTTAGTGCCCGAATTAATGTCCAGAAGCTCTTTCAGCACTGATTAGTTTGATTTCCACCCTAATTTGTATGGACTGCACAGTATTACTCCTATAATGCATTGAATACTTTGTCATGGTATAGGGCTTGGACCATTAAAACCGTAGTCCAATTTTATGTGGCAGAGACTATGAACAAGTCAGATCCTACTACACAGTTAGGTAAATATTTCTAACAATCATCAGACTTAAGATTTGGGAGAGAAAATTCAGGGGTACCAGCTTAATTTTTCTAATTTCTACTTCCGCTTTAGTTTGCATCTCTATTTGTAAATCTGAAGTTCACCTAACAACTATCCTCAATTGACTGAGTTCCCTTAACATCTGACTCCTCATGTTCTAACGAGAAGGTCAAAAAAAGAGGACAACTGCAAAAAGAAAAAAAGAAAAAAAGTTGCTCAGTCGGTCAGGGTTTTGGTGACTATAGATTGGAGAAATACTAACATATATGTCCATATATATACACCGATCCATGTACAAACATATATATACAAGATTATGAGACCTTTGCCCCAAATAATCACAACAAATCAACTGGGTTTGGGATTTTTGGAGGAAGATATGGAAAAGACAGAGAGAAACTTACAACCGTATAATTTACCCAAAAAAAAACTTACAACCGTATCTCACGTACCTGAAATCTTAGACTCGAGCGATTAGAAAGAACAGTAGAACCCTGTTGTGCTTCTTGATGCTCCAATCGAAAAATCGTTCAGTGTGACGAGCTATGGCGGATTCACCGAAGTGTTCTCTGCTAGTACTTCATCAGAGACAGAGAGAGAGAGAAAAGCGGTGGGTTACGAGGGAATAAGGAGAGAGAAGGAAAAGTAGGAGTAATCCCTTTATTTATTCCGAAACGGTGCCGTTTTATGAGCCTTTTTGTCTCTTTCCTTTTCCCAATCCCTCCAATGCTTTTTTGTTGGGATGCCGCCAAAATATTTAAGGTATTTGGGATGCCGCCAAATTATTAGAGGGAAACGGCGAGGAAAAAATTATTTTGTCCCTAACAGTAAAATTGGAACAGATGAATGGCGAGGAAAAATAGAATTTTGTCATCAAAGTTGTTCAAACTGCGACAAATAAAAATTTCCTCGCCTAATTAGACCCGCTCCCTTCAATTAGTGACCAAAAAAAATTTTCCTCGCAAAACACATACTTTTACCGACAAAATAGTTTTTCATCACCAATTTTCGTCATCTTAGACCACTTTTGTTGTAGTGAGTATTTAAAGAGGGTAGTTTGACTGTTGTCATCTCTCATTTTACTTTTCGGCTGCTAAAATGTTGCAAGGAATGGCAAAGAGAACTCCAAGGTTTTGGAGCCCGGATATAAGAGAAGCCCAAAGAAGTGAAGTCCAAGATGAAGTATAGAGACAGATTACAGATATCAGCTTTCAGAAGAAGCCAATTTAGAATGTACACCAAATATAGTATCTTGTAGAAAATATAGAGGGACTAAAACCATCCTTGGAAGGTATAAACATTTGTTTCCTCAAAATCAATTATATTATGCCACGTTGTCATATTTTATTGATTGGAACCACTATTTTGTAACGTAGCACAATATAATTGATTTAGAGGAAACAAATGTTTACACTGGCGGTGTAAAGAATTTATTCTTTGGTTGGAATAGTATAAATAGAAGATGAGTCTAGCCATTTTGTATCAACAAAAAAACAAACAAATTGTACTTCCTTGTCTCATCATAAAAAACAGAGGCAAAGCAGCAGGCTCAGAGCAACATCAAAACAAAACTGTGTACAACAAAATAACCAAAGAAGCTAAAGGATCCCACTGGGCCAATGTTCCACGCCCTGCAAATCTCTCTGTTTTCTTGAGTGTCTTTCACATTCCTCTAAGACAGCATAGCATCTCTAATTGAATCACAGATTTTAGCACTAGCAAAGCCAGAGTCCATACTTTTCTGCTGGAAAATTCGAGCATTTCGCTCTCCCCAGTATGCCATAAACTGCAGCAGATAGAGATAGCTTAAGCACACTTTTTCTTAGGTGATTCCCATTAGAGTACAGGTTAAACCAAATCATCTCATCATCCCATTGCATAGGGTTCCTGCGCACTTGATTTCGCTTCAACACATCTCCCCAGACAACACTAGAATAAGGACAATATAAAACAGGTAGCACACATGAAGCATCAGCAACTATACCGCAAGCCATCAATCGTCGGCATTTATTGAGTTGAAACTTCATACGAATTGAACAACGGTAATTTCCAGAATGGTATTGTAGATTCTAGACCTGAGATCAAAAGCACCAGAAGAATCCGGCAAAAGACATTAGAATGGTCCATTGAGTTAAGTTTGTGATATCAGGACTAAATTCAATATGTATAAACAAATTTGTGAACTGAGGCAAAATAATACTCCAATGTGATGTCTCTTTCTTGGCCCAGATAATTTATCACTGGTTGGAATGACTGATGGAGATATTTTTGGTTCAAAAGCATTCCTAGAGATATTTTTTAAGCAATGCAAGAGGTTGGTGGTGCAGTTTTGAGTTTCAATTAATGGGTACCTTGATTTTTCTGAGAGACCTAATGTGAAAACAAGCACAGTTTGACGGAAAGTGTTCACTAGCCAATACCATACCATACTGTCCATACCCCATGTGGGATTATATATCGCATGATGTTTAATGACGGCTGAATTTTTTTTAACCAAATATCATATATGTGGGACACTTAGATAAGTAATTCAATTCGACACTCATATCTGGTCAAATGAATGAACAATAATGTAGATTTTTCTTTTATATTATGTGAGACAAACTTATGTTCCACATATATTAAATTCCGAGTATGTTATGTCTTTTTGTCATGGTGTGTCTGGTGTCAATACAACACTTATCCATCTATGGTCCCTATTTAAATAAAGTCTTTGAACTAGCTTTCACACCAAGCTTGTATTTGCAGATTAATTCATCGAAGTTTAGTTAAAATAAGGACAAAATGTTGTATAAACTGACTATAAAAAAAAAATTGATAGTACGTACAAAAATTCAAGGGATTTTTTTTTTTGAAAGAGCAACTTTATAAGTTTCGGTCTTGACCTAGGACTGAGCCCTTTTGATTTCTCTGTTTCCTTAACAATAAGAATAAGAATCCTACAATTCCGATCGCAGTAGAGGAATCTTAAATAAGCTTCACACTTGTGGATCTTTTATCGATCGGATTAAGTATTATTAGAGGATCCATATCTCCCTCCCTACTCCCTCTTCTACACCAAAGTAGCTAGTGAAAACAACAAAACACCCATGCATCAGCATCGTTCAAGACTCGTCACAATACCAAAATACTACAGTACCTCGGGACAAAGCACGAGGCACTATTCACTCGTTTACCAATAAAAGAACAATATCTTCAATCGAAGGATTTCTTTGCATTCAAAGGGTGGATTTGCAGAGGTAGGTAGTGATGGCGTCGTAGGTGGGTTTAGCTTGGCGTCGTACATAGATGGGTTCAACTGCGAGAGGGAGAGAGAGAGAGGGGTTTGATCGTCCGAGCAACCCGAGGGGGTGATTTTGCCGGTGTAGACTGTGATTGAATTTGTCTGCTGGTTTTTTTGGGGCTGGAGTGAGAAGAAAGAGTAGAGTAGGGGGAGGGGGGGGGGGCACGGTTGTGTGGGAGTTGGTGTGTTTGCTGGTTTTGTGCCGTTGTTGCTGGTTCGGCCTTTTTTTTTTAACTAGTGGAAGTGCACGTGCGTTGCACGTGGTGTTTTCTTGTTATTGTTCATTGTTATTATGTCCGCTTTCTTGTATCTTTTGAATGGAAATGAAGCAGATAAAGGAGATGAGATAAAAAATGGGTCTTTGACAGTTGAACTGGGTCTCTCTCTGTCTCTCTCTCTTAAAAGCTAATTAACTCATGTTAGACTTACATTCCAAAATATGCGCACAATAGGTTAATTGAGAAAACATTTCTACTATTAAGATTGAGCATGGACCGTGCGCAATCATGTGAATGAACAAAGAAGTCGAAAAGGAAGGACTAAGGAGCAAGAAACCACAACAGTTTCATAACTGAAAACATATATTACAACAGATACCCACAACATTCCATGGCATAAATGCAGAAATGCAATTTAGTAAACAAAAATCCATTGTTTTTTTTTTTATCCGAAAAAAAGCATCATAGCCTTTTAATTAATATTCATCTCTTAAACTGATACAAGATTGAGAGGAGATTACTAATCCAATTACACGGAAGCAAATTATGTAAAGCTGAAGCAGCAACTACATGAGGAACTTTGTTGGCAGCCCTGCTGATCCAACTGAAACAAAAACTACCATCTGTCGCGACTTGGCGAATGTAGAACCACAGCTCTTGAATCCCAAGGAGGAACCAGTTCGGAAACACTCAAAAGGATGGCCTTCTTGTTGTCTGACTCCACCTCCACACCTTTAAGCCGCAGGTTTACTGCCACAAGACAAGCATCCCTGATTGCGAGGAGTTCTCCATGAAGGCTCGAACAACTTTAACAGTTCTAGCAAAGCCATTGAGCACCAAGCCCCTACAATTCCTTAAGACCCCTGCAATTGTGCCCTCTTTTTTGCTGAGAAGAACAACTGCGCCACAATTTATCTTGAAATTACCAGAGTCCGGAGCCCTCCAGTGATGCGAGACTGCCTGGTTTGCTGGGTTATCCATATGGACTTGGGATATCTCTTTTTTTGCTCGGCGACTTGGGATATCTCTTGAACAGAAGTAAACTCCAAACTGCTGAATCTAATGGAGGCAAGTGTTTCTAGAGGATTGACTTTCTTTCCTTTAAAAACACAATCGTTCCTAGCCTTCCAAATGTTTCGCACAATCTGAGCAATTAGACCCAAAAATTCAGAGGTCTCCTTGCTTTCCATCCTTTCTACTATCTCCGCTGTCCACTTCATAGATGATGCATTGGCCCCCAAGTTCCCAAGAGGAGAAATGTTACTGCCAAACCAAATTGGCCTTGTCCATGGACACAACAACAAAAGACGCTCCAGATTCCACCTCTAAATCACAAACAGGACAGGAATTGGATGGGGCACACCTCTGGCGAAACAGATTTTCCTTTGCGGCCAAGCTATTTTTACATACCTGCCACCCAAAAAAATTCACCTTATTGGGGGCTTTCATCTTCCACACACTCTTACACACTGCTTTGCTTGGTTTGAAAGAAGGCTCAGGATTCTCTTTCCTTTTAGTCATGGACTGGTTAACAGAATAGATTCCATTAGAAGAAAAATGCCACAACTGATCCACCCTATCCACCACCGGGAGAGAGATATCTAGAATGGCTTCCAATTCTATTGCACTCACCTTGCCAGCTAGCTTTTGTTTGTCCCATTGCCTTTTCCTTGAGTGTATAACATCACAAACCCTATCAATGCAACTGTTTGCTGGTTTGGTAGAGGATGATAGTTTGAAGCCTGGTAAAGAAGCAACCCAAGAATCCCCCCAAAAGTCGATATTCCTCCCACTTTGAGCCTGGCACCTCAACCCTTTCTTTAACAAATCTCTGCCATGAAGTAAACTGAGCCAAGCCCATGAGGCCCTACTCCCTCTAGCTGCTTGTAGAAAGGAAGTGTTTTGGGGAAATAAATCCCCTTCAGAAATCTGGCCCAATAAGCATGGGGGTTCATTAGCAGTCACCAACCTTGTCTAGCCAACATGGCTTCATTGAAAACTCTATAATCTCGAAACCCCACGCCCCCATCCTCCTTGGCTTCAGTCAGATTGTCCCAAGCCATGCCCCCATCCTCCTTAGCTTCAGGGGTGGAAAAAAACTATAGCAATACTTTTTCAAGGAAAAACACACACCAATTGAAATAAAAAAAACACCAACAGTTCAATGAAACCCGACTTCCTAATTTCATATTCACCTTCAGTTTTCTTTGCTCAAACCTCTATCAAGAAACCAAAAAGTCACAAATTAATATACGAAGCATTAAAAGACTACAAAACATGCACCAAAAGTTTTAAGGGACCAAAAAAATAAATGATACGAAATTGCATATTTGAAGTCTGTTTCCATGGGATAAAGAATTGAGTCCGCTTATCAAACTTTGTGTACAGAATATGTAAACACCTTGTTGTGAGGACGCCAGCCCCTTATCCAATCTCACCCCAAATGATGTAAAAGAGAAGACACAATTATATGCTAAGGTGTTTCTACAAAATTCTTTCCTTTGTTCACATTAGGACATATCCCGTTTGATAATAGTGATAGATGGATGTGATTCGTAAGGAGATGGGATTATGATTGGGATTCGTAAATAGATGGGATTAGAAATGAGACGGGATTGATAATGAGTATGTTTGTTTGAGATGGGATTAGATGATGGGATTATTAATATCATATTTGTTTGAGATGGGATTAGATGATAGGATTGGATTGATAGAAGAAATTGGTAATGAGAAGGGGTTGGGTTCGGATTATGAATACCAAGTCCCACGGGGTATTGCTAATTAGGGCTGCAAACGAGCCGAGTCGAGCCGAGCCACAGCATGTTCGAGCTCGGCTCGATCATTTATAGGGAGGCTCGAGCTCGAATCGAGCTCAAAAATATGGGCTCGAGCTCGGCTCGTCTAAGCTCGATAGTATATGAACGAGTCAGCTCAGCTCGAACTCAAGCTCGTTTAAAACCCAACTTTCACTTTTTAAGTATATATACCCCCAGATAAAAAAAAAAAAAATTATATATATATACTCGGCTTGCGAGCCGACTCGAGCCGAGCTCATCGCAATTCAAGCTCGGCTCGTTTATGAAACAAGCTTATAAAACCGGCTAGAGCTCGTTCGTTTACCTTCCGAGCCGAGCTTGAACGAGCCAATAACGAGCCGAGCTGCGAGCCACTCGCGAGCGGCTCAGTTCGTTTGCAGCCCTATTGGTAATACCCCCTAAACCAAGGATTGGACATCCCAACGGACTACGAATCCGAACCAATTTTGGAAACCAAACGCAGTATTGTTAATACCTTCGTCTTAGTAATCCAATCTCATCTCCTAAGAGCTTTATCAAACGGGGCCATAATTTGCATAAAGACTCTGGAAGGCAACGACTTGCGAATACTACTTTACCACCATAGCAACAGAAATTTGGAGTTTCATATATGAATTTCTTTGCACCCTAGAAAGAGCAAGGAGTACTAAATCATACATGAAATTCAGAGCGACAGGAATCTATAGGTGAAAACAAAATCCAACAACGAAGTTATAAATATTGATAAATCATAAATATTTAGATGTTATTGTGAAAAAGATATGACCCTAATGGGTTTGAGTGAAGAACTAGCCCTTGACAGAGCTCAATGACAAAAAATGATTCATGTAGCTGATCCCAATTGATTGGCACATAAGGCCCGGTTTGGTTTGGTTTGGTTTAGTTTCATAAATATTTACCAAGCTCTGGACATTGTCCATTACCATCGATGCACCTTTTACTGTTTGTGCTGGTGGTTTTCAATCTTCTTTTATGGAAGACATTTTGAATGTATTTTCTTTTTTCTTTAGCAATCTATCAAGCGTACCGATCCCTCCTAACCCCTCCTATACATCTGTTAATGGGTCATGGTTTCATCTGTACATAATTCCAAAAAGTAAAGATAACCGAAGTTAAAAGTCAAACAACCACAAACTTGGACAATAATCCAATAAGCTGTAAAGGGCACACAATTTCTATCAGGAAATTGCAGGATAAAACATGGAAGATTTTCAGTTTCATTTCGTTTAAGATGTCAATAACAATCAAATTGAAGAGAATATCAACGTCTAGCAATTGTAATTTATATCCCTATAATTTATAGTGTGCGTAACTGTGCTTTTGTCTTCCATATTTTTTTTTTTACAGGCTGAATGAGGCTGGGCTTTGCGGGAATGTTTTTTTGTTTTTTTTTAATTGCGATGCTTCATGTTCGGCAGTTTCAATTGGCCCTCACAAAACCATCTGTTAACCGAAAGAGTTCAAAGCCACATTTTGGCAAACAGTTGGTGTACGGAGTTATGGTCTACAGAGTTGTTGATATTGGTGAACGGTGTCGTTGGAAGGGGGAGAGGGGAGAGTGTTTGCAAATAACTCAAAGGTATATTTTGTCAAACTGTTTGTGGGCGAAATTATGGTCTACGGAGTTATCGACATAAGTGAGGCAGGGAGGAAAGCAGGGAGAAAGTTGAATGCATACCTTACCTGTATTGGACTTCCGATATGTTGCTGTAGTTGGAGCCTTGGTCGGCCGTTGGCGGCAGCGATTGTGGAGAACACGGGCTGGTGGAGGGAGGGTGTAATGTTTTTTGGGGGAGGGGCTAGGAGAGGCAGTTGTGGTTTTGTATGGCAAAAGCGTTGCAATTTTGCACTGTAACGGTTGGGAAGAGGTATAGCAAAAGCGTTGGAATTTTGCAGGCAGAGGTTATTTGCAAGGGCGAGGAGAGGCGTTTCTGCATTGTAACGGTTCGGAAGAGTTGTGGGGTAGGGCTGGAATTACCTGCAAGTGCCAGGGGCATTTGTGGAAAAAGAGAGAGTAGGAAACACCTTCATGCATTTAAAAATAGTATAGATTTTTTTACATTTAAAAGTAGTATAGATCTTTTCCTACTTCCTCTGTTGTTTGCTTTTTCTAAGAACAAAGAAACAATAATATATCTTTAAAAGTACTGCTATGAGTACCAATGATTTCGTAGGAAAATCGTACCGACGGCCGCGCCGGACAGTATCCGGCCATATATACATGACAAATAGGGTGTTTACATCAAGTACCATACACACATCGAATGCCGTTAATTCCCACGCGGGCTCCCTAAGTCTTTTTTTTTGTTTAGAATTTTTAGACGGCTCCGATCGGACGTCAGTACGGTTCCCCTACGGAAACTATCGGTACCTATATCATTTTCATATTTTTAATGGAATAATTTTAATATAGAGAGTTCAGTAAATATTTTGAAAATGAATAGCTAAGTGACTTTTAAAGGTGTAAATTAGTTCAAAATGTGGAAAGGCTGAGGCCAGATGCTCTAAGGAGGAGTTGGATTTTCTACGGTCTATACTATAGGCTAGGGAGTTCAAGTAGTTTTCTAACCCTTTCTAAGCTCAAATTCTCATAATTGATAATCGAGATTGTTCGTTTCTTAAAATTCATTAAGAATACTAATTACGTCAAAATTTACGTTAATAAAATATTATTTGATATGATTTCAAATTACAAACTTTGTTTGGTTTAGATTTTAGAAAGTTATTTTTAAGAGTTGGAGTGATAATGAGTGGAGAGAGATAGAGAGAGAAATTTATTGAAAATTATACCGAGAGTAAAAAATTACTCTGAAAACTATGAACCAAACGGAGTGAACAATCTTCGAATAGATGGGATAGAGGGCTTTCAATCCAATGTTCCAATTCTTTTGTTTTCAAGGTAATATATGTTTTGAAATCATATTATGATATCAAATCAACTTAATTTTTTTTTTTTTATCCTTTTTCAATAATTAACATAATTTTTTACGTAGTTGATACTCTTGAAAAGGAGTTGAATTCTCTTCAGTCCAACCAAATGGACTCCACAATCCAGTTCAAGCGGTCTTATGTCCTTCCACGGTATACCTTGATAATCAAAATCGTTCACTTTTCAAAGATCGTTCATATTAACAACCACAAGCAAAAATCACGATGATAAGATATCATTCAATATGTTTTTAGAACACAAATTACCTCAAAATGAAATGATTCTATGGTTGTGTGGTGGTCGAAACTCTTGTCCCTTGGAGAGAAGTTCTCTTACTTGCCCCATCATTTTTAGCTGGCAACGTACAACTCGGATCCGGTTTTTTAAATCTGGGACTTTTCGGTATTCATATCCGACTTTTCGGTATTCATATCCGATCGGCCTTAGCGACGAATCTTTGGATTCTCCAGCACAGGGCCGGCCCTGGGCTAAAGCCCAGGGTGCGGCCGCTTTAGGCCT
>BPLS01024959.1:0-18170 GCA_019656275.1 Rhododendron kiyosumense | reverse complement strand
ATTTTAAAAATCGCTTTAAGCCTCCTAATTCTCAGGGCCGGCCCTGCTCCAGCAGTAGCTATGGTGGCACCTAGCACCAGCGACTGCATTGGGATGAAGGGGTGGTGAACTTCAACAATAGACATAATTTCTCGTACTTCCTCCAGCCACATCCATGAGCGGATCGGTGGTTCTCAACACTAACGCTGCTAGTTTTTGGCGGTTTTTTGTTTTTCTTGTTGCTGCTTGTTTTTGTTGTTGATCGGACCGTTTGGATCCTTTCTATTTTGTACTGTTTGGTTATGAATACTCCAATCAAATCTCGACACGAGAGAATCTAATTCCCAACTTTCCCAAAATATTGATTCCTTCGTCACCTTCTCCAAATTTTCTTTGCCCATTCCAACATAATAAGGAAATTTCCACGCAATTGCTTACGTAATTGCTTCTAGTGGTTCTCATCAATCACGTCAGACCACTTTTGCCTCCTGCGAGAGACTAACAGACAACTGGAGGAAACTTCGCGTACACAGCCAGACAACAAAAGGGAATTTAGTACGACTCGAAAAACCCATGTCGTCTTACGCCGCCGTGACTCCACCGTTCGACGACGACGGAGGCAGCAGCAGCAGCTACGGCGACTCGCGCCGGTTCGACTCGTTCTCCAACTTTGCCGACGGCGAGTCCGCTGCGGATGACGGGTTCTCGCCGGAAAGGAACGGTGACGGTGGGTTTGCGGGGTCGAACGGGCCGATTCTGCCACCGCCGGCGGAGATGGAGTCGGAGGAGGGGTTTGCACTCAAGGAGTGGCGCAGGTACCTTGTTCTGACTGCCTCTGTTCATAAATACGTGCAGCAGCTGTCGCACAATTTGTATTTATCGATGCTCGAATCTACACTAATTTACTTTTATTTTTACCTTAGTAACAAAAATAATTTTAGTATTTCGTACTAGTTCCAATAGATTGTCTGATCCGCAAAATGATAACTTGATGCATATAAGTTGAAAAAGGTTGAAATTTTTTGCTGCCAGTTACTAGATGTCAATGAATTCTTCTAATTTATTGAGAAAAGTTTGAATTTTTCTTGACAAGAATTGACTATTCTTTTAAGTTCTCGTTGCAACGGAGAGAGCATGTATTCTTGCTAGGTTAGGAAGAGACAAGATTGTATATATTCGAGACGTTCTGATTTTATTTTATCAAAGAGTAGCAGATGCATAATTTGTATTTAGGGGCTCGACTAGATGTATTTACATATTGACTGCAAAGATTATACTGTATCATAAGTATATATGTCGTACTCATTTCATTTTATGCCCAAAAAATGGTTGTAAATAAAAATTTAAGGTGTCTTTTTGACATATATAGGGAAGTTGGGGAGATTTGTCAAACAAAAGGAACTTGAAAGCGATTCTGTATAATTTTTTCTACATTAAGCTGTAACATTAGAAAAACTAGTAGGGATATTTGGATGTGTGCAGGGCTGGGCACTCCCGCACCCCTTGTGTACACACCTAGCAGTTGATTTACTTGGTGATTGTGGATTAAACGAGTTTGATTTCATTGGTTTCTTGGTTTTCTTGCTGCTGAATTCGTATTCTACACTGGAGATTTTGGCAAATTCGGGTTGAATTTTGAGGACTGATGAACATAATACCCTGCTACAAATCAATTTGCACTTTGAAATGTTAATGTTTTGTAGTTTCATAAGATTTTATTAAACAAATCCCCATGGGAACTAGAAAACAGGGGCAAGCCCAATAGTACATCAAACAGAAAAAAACCAAAGATTACACATACCCAAGCATTACAAAGCTAGAAGAAAGAGAACTACTAACAAACATCAAACAACAACAAAACCAAGCCATCAAGGCCACAATACAACAGCACAGCCCAAAGTTAGGCATTAAAGACCATCAAAAACCTTGAAGGGGATATTCCAAGCCTGACACAAATACTGGTTGGTGTCTGTCTTCTTAATATGCTTCCAAGAACTCACGTATCATCGCAAATCAGTCAACACTCAGCATCCACACCCTTAGACTTGTGTTGAAAAATCTTAGAGTTTCTCTGTTTCCAGATATAGTAGATAGTTGTTGCCAAAGATAACTTGTATAGAAGCTGAGGAAGATCGTCCCCTTTCAAAGTTTTCCTTATCTAATCAGACTAATCCAATTCCTGACCCAGAACTCCAGGAGTTCTTGAAACATTGTTCTTAGCCATCACTTGCCTCCACAATCGAGTAGAGTAAGGATAGGTGAAAAAAGGTGTTCATGGCTCTCAGGGACATTACAACACTAAACTCACCGATTGGTACCAATTAAACCCCAATTTTGAATTCTGTCCATGGTAAATCGTCTCCCCCACACGGCCATCCATTGGATGATACCCCATTTTGGAACATGATGCTTGAACCAAATAATCTTGCACCATGGAACTGTAGACCAACGGTGTCTCAAGGCCTGTCAAGTAGACTGGATGGAAAACATACCAGTTGCTGTCAAAGACCAGGAAACATAATCCTCTTGAGTTGAGGAGAGCAACTCAATTATATGTTTGTATAACTGCACCTCTTTCTCTTGGATTTTGTTCTCCAAATTCTTGTGATTGTGAAGTGTAAACACAATAATCACTTCACATTACAGAGCGCTTTCCTCTGAACTCAGTTATCTGTTGTGTGGTGTCCGCTAAAACTAGCACAATTTTTTAACCAATTATGCACAGATAATACATGCTAGTAGGATAGGTAAACGAACCAAGCCACTCGTGTTTGACTTGGTAACAGCTCGATCGAGATCGGGTTGTTACCTTTAACAAATAAAGCTTTAAATCTGTAAAGCTCATTAAGCTTTCAAACCTGCTACTCGGCTGTTTAGCTTATGTAGTGTGGAAAATGCAAAGCTACTCAAGATTTACTCAAGTTCGGCTCGATTGACTTTCATTTGAGACTGGCTCCTCTAAAAAGCAAGCCAAGCTTGGACATATTTTTGAGACTCATTATAGTTTCAAAACAAACTTGAATACTCGGCTCGCTTATTAGTCCCACTCCTACGTTTAAATATTAATGTTGTACTTGTCTCGAAGTATCGATATGAGATACTCTACACATATATGATCTCAGAGTTGATTGTGGGTGTTTTCTCGGATTGTGAGTGAACGTGCAGACTGAATGCAATTCGATTGGAGGAGAAGGAGAAGAGGGAGAAAGAACTGTTAAGAGAAATAATTGAGCAAGCTAAAGAGTACAAAACTGAGTTCTACACGAGGCAGAAGCTTGCATGTGAGAACAACAAAGTTGCCAACAGGGAAAAGGAGAAGGTAATATAAAAAGGGGGAAGTAGAGAATTATCAGATTGCCTTACATTTTTATGCGGTTTTTGTTCTCTTGCTTGTAGTTGGGATTGTGGTAGTAGAATTTAGTGCTATGTGTTTGGTACTAAGGCATCGATGTCTTGGATTCGCCTACGTGGAGGGATCCTTATTAACTTGTCCTTTTTTATTTTTTATGATGCTGCAACCTTAGTATTTCGACAATAATGAATTGACTAGAATGCAAGCTTCATGAATGTCTATTGAGCAGGTTGTTATTGAGTTGAGTCTTTTTCGACAATTTATGAGCAGTTTCGTCCTCTAAAATAGAGCATCTTAGTACAAATTTGGGAATATGGAAGTTCTGTGGCTCCAATTTTAAGGTGGATTCCCTGCTGCCAAAATAAATCTCATCTAAGAAATGCCAAATATTGTATATGCTAGCCAGTCGGGTCAAATGGAATAGATTGTGCTCTTTAATCTTGTAGCGTATGAGGAAACACTAGTTTACAAAGAGAATTTTAAAAGCAGTTTTTATGTCACCAAGCGAATAGGTGACGTAGAGAAATTGCTCCGTTGATTAAACATCCATGGTGATTTGTTTCACTTTGGATCTTGGGAATGTATGTCTTGTGGTGAAATCCTGTAGAATTGGGCATTTGTTTCAGCTCGCTAGAGTACAATTTGATGGCATATTGTTAGTACGTAAACGTACCTGTGTGTTTTTTTTTTTTATATAGCTGGCCTTCTACATCATAGGTTGAACGCCACAAAACCTGAGCCACAAAGACTTCATCAAATAATGAAAATCTAATTGGTGACTGAATTTGCTGTGAGATACTGCGATGTCATTCTGCACTATGCCTGGGATTTTTTTGGTTATCCAAAGGATATGCAGATTGGCTACTCTACATACCTGTCAGAGGATTGCCCTCAGCACCACGCAACCATCTGAAATCCCACTGTGTGCTCTAAGCGCCAAAGTGTAGGTTTTACTCCGCCAAGCAGCTAACCACTTGCTGGTACTATGTAGGCATTTAAAGCACGTGAGATTTAGATTGTTGGAGCATTTTTTACGGACTTTATTGAGCAGTTGACCTCTAACCTCTTACACCACCATTAGGGTCTTCGTCGCTATCTATTGCATATGCACACAGAGAATGTTTGAATTCTGAAATAAATTTAGTTTCTCAACAACTTTGAAATCTCGAATAGGCAGATATAATCAAATCTTGAAATGTAAGCCCATGCCACATGTTTGTTTTCCTGACTTGGATCCATATTGCAGCTGTTTTTGGAAAAACAAGAGATGTTCCACGGAGAAGCTAACAAGAGTTACTGGAAAGCAATTGCAGAGCTCATCCCCAACGAAGTACCAACAATAGAGAAGAGAGGAAAAAAGGAGAAAGCAAAGCAGCCTTCCATTGCTGTGATCCAGGGCCCCAAACCGGGCAAGCCAACTGATCTTTCAAGGATGCGCCATATACTCGTGAAGCTCAAGCATAATCCACCACCCCACATGAATCCGCCACCACCACCACCACCTTCATCAGAAACCGAAAAAGATGGCAAAGCGGGGCCGTCACCTCCGGTTGCAGCCAACAATTCTCAGCAGACCGCTGTTGTAGCTCCCAAGGGTTTAGTTGTTGCTTGAGAAAGGGAGAGTGGTTGCATGCTGTATATGATTCTATTTGTGAAAAGCTATTAACCTAAAGTATGTTGTTGAGTTTGTACTATAGATGTCTTAAAAATGTAAGTGGCTTGTTAGTTTGAGAGAGAGAGGGCATTTTTCTTTTGTGCAAAAGCTTGAGTCAACTCTATTGTACTGTAAATTGTTTGCTATGCTTCATTACCTCTGTCCTCGCAATATTTCTGTTTCGTTGTTACTGGATCATCCTTTAGTTTGAATGAAATTATTTGCAGAATAGGTCAATTGAGGATCCAAATGTTCTCCTTTTTGTTCATTACTCTGTCATAACTGTGTTGCCTGACAACAACCTTGGTGGTAGTGCAGATGGAGCTTTGCTCGAGCTTTAATTGGACTTCCCGCAGGTGGACGATGGGATTGGGCCTCCAGGATTAATTGAGATGCGAACCTTAACCTATTTTTTCATCAACTCTTAAAAGCCTGCTCATATTCATTCGTTCGACTCCTATTTTGTTGTTTTGGCAAGTTTTGACTCGATTTCTGATGGTTGGAATTGCTTTTCATCACGGAAATCAACAAACAATATATTTGTTATACTTGGTAGTGTTTTGGATGGAAATGGAAGTGGATTATCTGGGTTTAAGCTAGTAATGACAGCCGGCTGCTGGTAAGTATAGGTCACCAGGACCATGGTATCAAATTCAATCACATGCTTGAATTGGACCCAATATTAGAAACTGGAAAGGGTCTGATCAAGCATGTCAATGATTGTTTGGGAGTTTGAATTTGCAGTTTTTATTAAGCTAACAAACATACATAACTTAACCTTGAAAGGTTTCGAACTCACATGCAAATATGGATAACATGTTGAAGCAAAGCCAAATGGAACTATTGTGCTTGAACAGGTTGAGCAAATCTGCACAACAAAAAAGTTACAAGCACAACTTTAAAATACAAAACTGTTTCCAAAACTGTTGGATGCAAGTGGAACCGTCCGGACACAAATTTGCATCTCTTTCATTATAGATTATAGCCATCCACTGATCAGAAACATTCCCTTAGAGATACTCTTCCAATTCCACTTGAAAAACATGGCAAAATGTTGATGATTATCCGAAGGGAAATAGGAGATTAGAATTACACAACACCCATATTATTACCACTTCTTCCAAAATAATACAACACATAAAAATAAATAATACAACACATGTTTGATCACACACACAAACAATAGGGGAGGAATGGCAACAGCTTGCTCTCTCTCTCTCTCTCTCTCTCTCTCTCTCAATATACATCACACGAACACACTGGTTATAGATGCACGTACAATACTACTTCCTACTACACCATCAATATATGTATATGCACACCCAATTTTTGACCCACTTGATTTATTAACCCCATCAGATCTCTTTGTTTCTTAACAGCTACATTAACCTTTTTTAATGGAATCGCGGATGAATCCAACCAAGGATATGATAAAAGCAATGAAGCCAACAACAAAAGCTATGAACGTCCACGGAGAATCAAAATACGTGCGTCTCACATGCGCCATATTCTTCGGCCAAAAACGCTTGCTATAATCAGTGGCTTTGCTGCACGTGTCAAGGAAGTATTCTCCAAAAATGATTTCCTTGCATAGGTTGTTGAATAGATTGGTGGCATCCCCGGTGGCACCCAAGTGGTTCCTTAGGACTCCGGCCTTTTCAAGCACTTGGATATCTTTATCAGTGTTCACGAGCGTGTCCATGACCCCCGCATAGGACGAAACGTGCAGCGAAACGCCTGGGCAGCTCTGTTCAAGGGCAATGAGGTTCCTGAGGTATGACTCCGTGCTGTCATATATTGCGAGTGGTGGGATTTCGAAATGAGCCCTACAACACCACCAAAATAGGCCTTTAGGTTCACTGAAGTTGAACTTGAACAGATCGTTTCCTGCATCGGGAACAAACTTGACTCCTGCATAGACCAGTTCAGAAGCCGAAGGCATTTCTCTATAACTAAAATTTTTCTGTTTTGTTTGACCGTGAGGAAGGCAACCTTCATGTAGGTTATGGAGGATATGATAGTACTTGGCAGTACGGCGATCACTATTACCACTTTGAACTTCTTCTTTTTCTGCTGCTGTTGAACAACGAAAAACCCTAAGGACACAGTCTCTGGGCGAACAGTACCAAGATTTGGCGCTACTACCCCTACTGTTGTCGGAATGTGGTAGTGGACTTATCCAATCCTTATAGCACCACCACACATAATCTGGGAGCGACCAATTTTTGTTGTGACGATTCGGGATTTGATTCACAATAAGACGAAACAATTTCTCAAGTACAAAGAAAGGAATCTGGTTCTCGAGGAGTACCAAGTCTTTTTGCACTTTGCGGTAGGTCAAACTGTTACGAAAAATAGGATCTCTTGCTGGTACCTGCTTTTTGAAATGCAAAATTATTAATTAAATTTGCATAGCATGGTTTATCTGACAAATTATTTGGATTAATTTGATACTTACAACTTCAACAAAAGTAAAGAAGCCTAGCTAACACGACGAAATCTAGGGACAAAATTATTTTTCCTGTAAATTTCGTGCATTATATTTTTTTGTTCCACGCAAATTGTACTTATTAGGTGAGGAAAAAACTTGATCACTAAGGAGGAAAAAAACTTTTCCCATGTTTTTGAAATTAGAGCAAATGATTAACGACGAAATTAAATCCCCACCAACTTTACTCTGTGGGTGAGAAAAAACACATTTGATCGCATTTTCTAGTAATTGGCGAGAAATAATATTCGTTGCATAGGTAGATTACACTTAATTGTACTTCACGAGGAAGTATAAAGGGAATAATCCCTTCTAAAAGCTAGAATTAAAAATATTATTTTCATATGTGGTTCTTTTTTTTTTTTTTTTCAATCAATAATGGTATTTTGATTAATGCAAAGATGGAGCATTAAAAGTAGCTTCCCTATGAATCCAGTTTGGAAAATTCCGTTGTCAAGTTAACGAGGAGTCTAAAGATATGACATATTTGGTTATAGCATTAGTCACCCTATTACCATTACGAGCAACAAGTTAAAAAGAACAAGACAGAAAACGATAAATAAATGATAAAACGGTTGTCACCTATACACTACGAAAATTGTCGTGTTCACAAAAATCAAACCTGCTCAAAAAAGCCACACTACGAAAGTATTGAAAAGGTTAAGAGAACCATAATTAACACTAATGAAGAAAAAGATCTTATAGAGGTGAAAAGATGTGCAAAAGATTTACAAATTTATATACTTCAATATTTTTGCCCTTGAAATACATGTTGGTATTTTTGTTAAAGGCATAAATAATAAAGTTGTTCTCTCTCTAACAGCTTTAACTTTTAGATGAGTGTGGGCTACCACAGCCCCGGGTGGACCGGGGCGGCCAGAAAAATAAAGTTTTGTTTTGAAAAATTGAAGGATTGAAGAGTCGCCACCCGGATTTGAGGTTTGCCACCCGAGAAACCGTTTTGATTGAAAATAATTGATTGAAATTGAAAACTAGAGATTTGTCTTGGGTTCGGAAGCCATGTTACGAGAGGGGAAGGATTTTATGGCACCCCTCTCGCCCAACGCGATGTTGGTCTCTACTCAATGTTTGTGGGATTTTGTCAAAAATATTTTATCTCATGAAAACAGCTAGCGTATTCATAAAAACAACAAACAAGAGTGTATACATGTGATTGTGTACAATGGATGATGATGGAATGATAAATGATAGAGAATTGCATAAATGACAAACTATCACTAAGAATACTCCCGAGCGCTTGGGACTGCACTCCTGAGCGCTCGGGAGCTCTGCTGTGCCACCCTACAAACCTTGGTTAGAACAAATATAATATGATACTTAAAAGAGTAACGCAAAAGCTATTTAAACATGAATATGCTCAGCAGAGGGTTTAATGACTAAGAACAAGTTCTAGCCATCCAAACCGTACCTCCTTGCTACTGGAAAATGAAAATGACCAGGTTCTAAAAAGACCAGTTTACACCCAGCGCCTACTAAGAACAAGAAATGCAGCATTGAATGACAAAAAGATTTTGGCAATCAGCAGTACTCCTGAGCACTCAGGAATGGTCCCGAGCGCTCGGGATTGAACACAGTGCTCTGAGAAAAATTCGTTTTCTTGTGTTCTTTTTGCTCTCATTGCTAAACTAAAACCAAATGAGCTCATAACCAATATGAAGAACTGGCATGGGCCCTTGATTCCCCTCAGAAAGTTTGAAAACAGTGGATTTTGAAGTATAGAGTGAGCATTTATACCTTTGCTTGACTTGGACTTAGCTTCTTGGACTAATTTTGGTGCTTGAAAATGGTTTGAAAACAGTAAGAAATGGAGTTTTAGATACATCAAAGACTGGAAATGTTTTTGTGATTTTCCTGGAAAAATACTTGAAAAAAGGATAGGCTTTTAGGAAATATTTGAGAAGGTTTTAAGAGCAAGGGATTATAGTAGAATGGGGGGAGTTAGAGAGAGATTTTCGTGTCCCTTTCAGCTGGTAATGAAGGGGTATTTATAGGGGAGTCCAAAAATGATGATTTTCATTTGAAAATCAAATAGAAAATGAAAAGAAAATGTTTTGGAGGGAGAAACAGGCATGACTGGTCTTCTACTGGCTCAAGCAGACACCTGTAACATGCAACTTTGAATTGCAATTTTAAAATCTGAACAAAAATGTGGTCAAAGATCAAGTTCAACATCCAATGCTCTGTCAGTAATCCCGAGCGCTCAAAAGTGGCACTCCCGAGCGCTCAAGAGTGGTCCCGAGCGCTCAGCAGTAGCTGCCCAACTTCAGAAGGGCGCCACGGACACTCCCGAACTCGGTTTTGGGTGTTTTTCGAAGCGTTGGAAAGCTCGTTAAGTCCTCTTTCTAACTCAGTTGGTTTCATTCAAATATATTTTATATACTGAAATGTGTGTCAATTTTACCCTTAGGGTGTCGGAAAGAAGCACGGTTTTGGTTTGTAAAAGTCCAAGAAGCATCGTCCAAGCTTTAGCCGAGTCCCATTTTGATTCCTTTTCATCATCGGGGAGCCTTGAGGGCACAAATTAAGGATACTTAACAAGTCCAAATTGGGGTGTCTACAATGTGTTGGTGGTTAATAATATCAGAGCAGACCATAGATCATCATGTGTTCAAACCTTACCGTCTACCTAATGTTAAAATATTTACATGTGTTTAGCCCGCTTATATATGAAGGAGAGCCTAGCTACACATAAGGGGTCGTGTTGAACATATAAATAATAAAGTTGTCTATTTTTCTAATAGTTTAAGTTTTTAGATGAGTTGGTAGTTAACAATCTAATAGTATTGAGGTGGTGCTTTAATTTGTGTCTTAAACAAGACGTCACAAGTTCAATCTTGAGCCCCAGCAAAGCAGCCGTCACATAACTTTTTCCATTTGAAGATGCTTTTAGGGCCTGTTTGGATGCGGGGATAAAATTGGGGGCATTAGTTAATAAGGGGGGATAAGATAGTAGGGGATATTAGTTAATAAGGGATGACCCACATTGATGTGATGTTTATGGATGGGGAATTAAATAGTAGGTTGCTTGGATGAGGTATTAGAGAAGGGGGATTAAGCTGTCAAATGACCTTTTTGCCCTTGTGCAGTCCCTAAATTAATTATGTATTACGTTTTATATGTAATTGCAAATTTAATTATTTTTTCACAATTTAAGTCATAATATTTATTTCTACTAACAAATTAACGAATTTAATATTATTATGAAACATTTTTTCTTATAAAATTTGGTTTACAAAAAAAATTAAGTGTTCCAAATTTCAATCCGTTTGAACCGGTGAAAAGATTTTAGTTTTCTGATCATTTTATCCTTAATAGTCATAATTAAATTTTGACTCTAGAGCTCTCGTTGATTAGCCCTAAAAAAGAAGTATAATCAAATATCTCTTAGGACTAATCAACGAGAGCTATAGAATCAAAATGGTCATATTTAATTTTTATCTTTAGGGCTCTATAATTAAGTATTTGCTCTTTATTTGAGATCATATAAAGCAGATACTTGATTATGAGAGCTCTAAAGACAAAAATTAATTATGACCCCTCATGATAAAATGATCATAAAAATAAGATCTCCGCACCAATTCAAACTGGTTGAAAATTGGAGCATTAAATTTTTTAATCATATTTTTAAATTTATAAACCGTCTAAAAAATCAAGTGCTCTAATTTTCAATCCATTTGAATCGGTGCAAATATCTTAATTTTTTTTAGCACATTATTCTAATGGGTCATGAATAATATTTGTCTTTAGAACTCTTATAATCAAGTATCTGCTAGAGCCAAAAATTAATTATGACAAATAGTAGATACTTGATTATGAGAGACCAAGAGCCAAAAATTAATTATGACCATTTAAGATAAAATGATCAGAAAAACAAAATTTTTGCCCAGTTCAATCAAATGGTGGGTTGGGTTGGGCTTAATGAGAGGATGATGGGTTGGGCTAAATTCATTTTTGGACTAAAAATTTATAAATAATTTTTGTTTAATTTTCTAGACTGCACCTACGCTATAGCCCAATGCAGCCTTGGTGTAGTTCCACTCTTGAACCAAACGATGTTGCCACCAAAAGTACAGAGGACAAACCATATGCCACCCACACTCCGAACGGGAATATTGTTATTTTTAATCATATAAAGCATGCATGCACTAGTTATGCCAACTGATAAAGGAGCTGATGCTTTAAGCTTCCTTAATTACCTCTGGGGTGCCATGGCAGTCTCTGTAGAGAAATTCGAGGATGAAACAACCATCGGCCAACATCATTTCCTCATCCAGTTTAACTTCTCCTGCGTAGCATTTCTTTACATTGTCTATTGATGTCTTCAATTCCGCTAAACATTCCTGTACCACCGTGAACTTCTTCTTCTCTGCTGATTCCAGGTCCTTCATTCCCGCGGTCAGTCGAGAGAGTAGGTGATTCGTGTAGCTCATTTTGACGTGTCGCAAGGCTGTTTGGAGGTGTTTGTCTTTTCGGTGAAGAGGGCCAATAGCGATGAGGCGAGGGGTGTAGGCGCTTTTCTTCAGCTTGCGAAGCTCTTTGAGCACCCTGTAAATGCAAGCTGACGAGAAGAAGGATTCAGTTTTCTGGGCACCTTCACCGATTTTCTGAACGATGGTTGATGTAAGGCGCTGAAGAGCCTCCTCATCAGAGCCATTCTCCCCTTGACTCATTTCAGTTGGGTGGATTTGGATATCCAATTTGATCAACGAAATCAAGCTGCAGTTGTCTTATATTTGGTGGTAGAGGATTGGGTGAAATTAATGGATGGCTTTGGTAAAGCTGACGGGTAGAACGACTATATTGACGGGTAGCTGACTGGTTTGCAATAATTTCCTAGTAATTTCATTTAGTAGTAATAAGCTTATTCTTCTGTTTATTTTCTCATGCTGCACTCAAATATTGCAAAGTAGCCAGTGTTACTGAGGTAGATCGATCCTACACGCACTTCAATCAAATACAAATTCAGAATAACCAATGCTAGAATGATTATACAAAAAACATTTGTGCTAAGAATTCAGAAAAAAAACTCGTATTTATTCGGAAAGTTAATTGCATAAATTATCAAGCAAATGAATTGCTTAAACTTAGAACACGTGTACTTTTTTGGTATTAAATACTCCTTTTGTCCAAAAACGATCATTTGGTTTGTCAAACGAGAACCGGAAACAATGCATTTTTGTTCAAAAAGTTATTTTTTTCCAGCAAGATACTAGATATCAATGAGTTCTTTTAATTTACATAAAAAAAAGTTTGAATTTTTTCAAATAAAAACATTACATTTTTAAATTTCGGTTTAATGGGCCGGATATTCTACTCCCAAAAATTAAAAATTTTGATTAAGCACTTACTGCTATCAATTGAGCTAACTTTTTATAATTTCCCAATAAAACATTTTATTCAAAATTAGAAGATTTTGATCATCAAATCTAGATCCGTAATATGGCTCACCAAATGTAAGTGAAGTTACCCTTATGCATCCAATTAGGCAACTGTGAACAAAATAGCTCTCATAAAAAATTGCTATTACTCATTTCGTTCATTTTTAAGTATTCAGCTTTGTAATTTCAACTTACTCCCTTAAGGAAACGTCAGGATTACACATTTCATATCAATTTTTACTTTCACTTTCTATCATTATTCTCCACTTTTACCCATTAACTCTTTAGCCATTAATTTTTCAAAAAAGCACAAAATAATAATTGTACGTATTTTTAACCATTAATTTTTCAAAATAGACATTTATTAAGGGGCATCCCATAATAAAATAATGGACTATTATTCGGGGGCGGAGGGAGTAGTAATTTTCAATTTATGTGAGTAGTAATTTCATTTAGTTGACGACCCATGGGTGGGTCATTGTCCATTATTTTGTTTGTCTCTTTTATGTCTTTTGCCTATATCTTTTAGTGTGAATCTCGAAAATTTTGAATTATGGATCTTATTTAATAGATCTTGATTAGTTCCATAATACAAAATTTTTAAAATTATGAAAAATATTATAGATTGAAAGATATAAATAATTAAAAATGGCATGCAATTCAAAAATAGACAATAAAAATAGAACAAAGGGAGTATAAGAAAATAAAAAAAATTACATTAAAATGTATTTTTGGAGAATTTCAAAATAAAACAAAAATCAACAGAAAAACATTCAGTAGTAAATAGGAACGGAGGAAGTAAAAAGAATTTTACCCTTTTACAAAGTTGTCATGTTGATAGCCCTGTTCGGCTAAATAAGGCAACTGGTTTTTTTTTTTGTCCTTATTCAGATTTTTTTTCGTATTAGCTTGTTTTTTGTCAATTTTTTGGGATTTATTGCATCGTCATGATGAGAGAAATCTAAAAAATAAAAAATTACGATCGAAATCCTATTTTTTTCGATAAAGATGAAAAAATTGGCTTATTGAGATCTTTAATAGATTTTGTTTGATAGATCTCATTGAGATCTTTAATATGGTGCAAAAAAGATGAAAAATTATTTTTTTATATTACTTTTGAGTTTAAAAATGTGAAATAAGTATTTATTTTTTAAGAATGTGTTGTAGAACGGGGCCTAAAAATAAAATTTCATGATTAAACTGTGATTGATTAATTGAATGCTTTATGACTAGACAGTCACTCGTGATTGAATGCTTTATGACTATACTAGTCATACATAATTGCATTTTGATGTCGTTATGGAATTATTTCCATCACTTTTTCTCACATCTTCGCTATCATCTTTTTGTTTGCACCTAAGAACATCTGCATTGGACTCTTTAATGGGAAATGTTTGCCATGTGATAAAAAGCCAATATATCACCACCAGTCCATTTCGTGGGCCTTGCCCACTTTGGTGGGCCTTGTTCCAGTTTTGTTAGCTATGTATTGCTTGATCTGGGCTTTTAGGTCTCTCGGGTGTTTGTGCACTACTTATTATTTATCCAGGCTTTTTAAGCCCTTAGGTGCTAAGGGTTTTGTCCTTAGGTTGTATTTTTTAATCTTTGGTTGGATTTCATTCCCCTTTTCATAATGAAATGTTATTTTTGCCGATAAAAAAAAAGGGTCTTGTTTCCTAAATACAAATATAAGAACCTCGCATATCCGAAGTTGCTGGAGTACATTTTTTGATCTACGAATAAAATGAAAATCACATATCCTAACCTAATCAACTTCTCGATGAATTTCTTCGATAACAATAAATACTTCCATAGGTTATAAGACCTTTTGCCACCCATAATATATGAATCAACTGTTGCGAGTCGTCCCTCTTCTACCATACGTGAATCCATCTATAAATCTTTTGTTGCCGATAAAAAAAGAAAAGAAAAAGAAAGTTGTGAGGGATTCCAGCACGCCATAGCCTCAACACACAAAACTGAGACGACAACCTCCTCAAATGAAAGGGATTATGGATATTCAAATAAAATGTTTTCACTACAATTTATTGGCTTTTGTAAAGTTATTCATGCTAAATTAAAACATCTAGCACATTTTCTTTTACAAACACCCAAAACATTTTCTATACTTCTAATTTAGTAGAAACAACTTGACGTTTATGAAGTACAAGAAATTAATACTTCATATCGTTAAGTATAATGATTGTCTTAGTATATGTCATGATTGTCTTAGTATATGTCTTGGGGTCGCTCTCATCTCCACTAGGTTTAAGTATAATGACTGTACCGTTCTAGCTCAATCATTTGAGTAATTATTTGGAGGTCTTGGGTTATTGCCATGCATGGTGTTCCAAACTCTTATCCACCATAGGCTTATATGTGAGGATGTGGGGACTTAATCCATAAACTTACTACTGAGCTTCACAAAAATGTGTAGTGAATAAGAGTGTTATGACAACATATGTCAGTATCCTCAAGACCACCAAATAATTTTCAACTCTCATGGAGAGGATCGCTAGTATGATTAGGTCCCGGTCCAACAAAATGGTTTCATATTGGGCAAGAGCCCAGCTGATTAGTCTTATAGATATGCATATATTGTAGTTGTGTCCTTTGTGGGAGATCAAGGTTCGAGCCCCATTGTGGGCGATTTGTGGGTTTAAGGTTATGGATAGCCTTTTAACCCCCTGTAGAATAACTCACTAACTCTCCCACTAACCTCCGCTAATGTATACAATATTGAAAAAAGAAAAAAGAAAAAAGAGAAGGGTGTGGGAGAGCAGAGAAGGGCAAAGAGGGAGACGAGAGAAAAAAGTATTTGAATTGGTATGAAGTTTGTCTTCCATGCACCCACTTTTGTACATATACATATTTGCATGAAACTATCTTTTCTCCTATTTTTTTTGCGAGGAAATAGAATAAATTTCAAGAGTCGTACATGTCGATCCTTTGATGCACATGGCAATAAGAAAAAGGTTTTCATTGAAATTTTTTTTTTTCCGGCTCTTTCATCAAACGGGTAAGACGATAGTATGTATAAACAAATTTGTGAAGTGAGGAAAAATAATACAACAATGTGATGTCTCTTTCTTGGCCCAAATAAGCAGTACTTGGTTGCAAGGCCGGCCCAGGGTTTTTAGTGCCCAAGGCCAATAAAAAAAAGTATGCCCTTAAAGAGTTAATATTTAACAATTTTTATAGTAACAATTACAATACAAGAAAACCTAACCAATATAAAGTTCTACTAATCATTACATACAAACACAAAATACAAAGTCTCCAATTAAATCTCTCCCATCAATATCGGAAACCCCGCCATGCTTTAAAACTTCTTCAAGGTTGGTACAATGATTTTTCAAGCATTCATCACTCGAACTCGCATTTTCCAAATCAAACAAGAATCCAAAATTTTTCTCATACACTTCAAATTGTTGGAACCTACCTTTGAAGGAAGAAAGAGCTTTATCCACAATTACCAAGAAATAATTCACTTTCATTGATTCTTCAGCAAAGTGTGTCACCTCATCCGTAACATCTTCATCAAATTGCTTCGTTTTTTGAATGATGCACTTTTCAACAAACTTAGGTTCAATCCCCATTTCATTCGCCATTTCGGTAGCATCAACCATTGCCTCTGCAAAACAAACTTTTCTATAGTTCTCAAAATAATCAATAAGACCTTTTAACTTCTTGATAGAAAGGTCTATGCGCATGTCTTCACTTTGAAGAAACTTGCTCACAATGTTAACAGCAAACAACAACTTGTATCAAATAGCTATGGCAAACACTCAAAATTCTCAAGTTCGCTGTTTGCAAGATATTTAGCTTCACTTTGTACTATCAACTATGTTGTGTCGTTCGCCAAGTCTACCAAAGCATCTCTTAGTTTTGAGGGATGGTATCTTATTGGCTTGATGATTTCAATGCGACTTTTCCAACGTGTTTGTGACAATGTCTTAAGCGTGAAACCCTTCACATCTTTCAAATTGTCTTTTAAAATTGCCTACCATTGGATTGAAGAGGAAAACAACACATATAAACGTTGTATCACTCCAAAAAATGTTTTTGCTTTAGAACAAGAATTGACCATATCACTCCAAAAAATGTTTTTGCTTATGCTTTCTCTAATCCCTGGAATTTGATTCATTTTTTGGATTAATTGGTGGTCTTGTCGCTCTTGTACCCCTTCTTCAAATGTTTGTGATAATGATAAGGGTGCACTTCTTGCATCAATTTGTTGGTTCTTGTGGAAGGCTCGGAATGATACCTATTTTGAAGGCCAAGGTTGGGATTGTAACAGAGCATTGGAAAAGGCTATTGCAATTTGTTCTGAATTTAAAGAAGCAAATGTCTCTAATCGTGCTTCCTCTGTAGTTTCTGCCTCTATACCCTCCTCATATGCGGCATTTGCCACCTACTGGTATTATTAAGTTCAATGTTGATGGTGCAGTTGATAGAAACAATGGGCTAGTTGGTGTTGGTATTGTGGCGTGAGATTATACAAGACATATTTTGGGAATGATATCCGTTCCCTTTTCTGGCTTATTCTCTCCAAGAACAGCTGAAGCATTGGGCTTCCACGAAGCTTTGGTTATTGCTGCGAATAAAGGTTTCTCACATATTATTGTTGTTGAAAGTGATTCAATGCAAATTGTTCAATCACTAATCATTAATCATTCTCCGATTGTAGCTTTATACTTTCGGATTGTCTGGAGCTTCTTCCTTTATTTTTCTCTTGTATTATTAAGCACTAGTGCATGCCTGTATCTGAAGGCACGGCGCAACACTTTCCAAATACAATCTAAATGAAGTATCAAACACCGGTTATTTTTGGATAAAAAAAAAGCATTTTTTCGAATTTTTTTTGGATACAACGGTTGTTTTTAACTTCATCCCATATGGGGTGAATTCCGTGTATCTGTATATCCCACCCAATGTGAGAGGACGTTACAAATAACTGTTAAATGAAAATGTACCCATAGGATAGAAGCCAAAGTAAACACTTGAAAACTTTTGATCTGGTTTTTCTCTTTGTAACGTTCAAAATTTAAAAATAGCACAAAAAATATGGAAGGTTGGTCTTTATTATTATTATTTTTTGGGGGGAGGAAATCACAAAGGATTAGGATTACAAAGTAAATAAATCTGAAATCAAAACAAAATTACAAAATCAAATCTTGACCCAAAATTAAACAATCCCGTGATAGATTGGACAATGATGAGACCGGCGAGCAAGAAAGAAAACGTAGAAGAAGAGGAGAGAGAGAGAGAGAGAGAGAGAGAGAGAGAGAGAGAGAG